>WITN01000379.1:0-81090 GCA_015025155.1 Lactarius quietus | reverse complement strand
AATGACCAAAAAGGGAAGCCCTCCTGGACAGTTGGGCAACCCATAACTTCATTGATTTCTGAGCTGCAAAACTCTGGGACTAGGAAACTCGACCTCTCAAAAAAACCTGCAAGTCAAGAACATGGATGGAACAACCAACCAGGCTGGCAACATCCATCATTATGGCCTCTGGCTGCAAAGAGGGGCTACAATGAAAAAAAACTCGGCTTCTACATTGCCAATCTAGGACACGACCATATTATCTTAGGCTACCCCTGGTTCCATACCTTCAACCCAGTAATTAACTGGAAGGAAAACACTCTAGAAGGAGAAGATATTATTATTGAAGCCATGGGTACCAGACAAAAATAAAATAGGCAGTGTTACCCTCAAACCACCAAAGACAAAAAAGAAATGAAGGCACTAATCCTGGAGTCTATCACCAACACTGGAAAGTATTTAGTGAACAAGCCACTCAAAGGTTTCCTCTGGCACAAAACGAGGGACCACACCATAACCCTCAAACCAGGGGCTCCTCATACTATGGATTGTAAGATCTATAGACAAATGGACAAGAACTAGCGGTAACCTGGGAATTCATTAATGAAAGCTGGCTAAGGGGTACATAATCGAAACCAACTCCCTGTATGCCTCGCCATGTTCTACCACGCTAAAAAGGACAGGAAATTATGCCCTATTATCGACTACCAACTCCTCAACTCATGGACTGAATGCAATGTGTACCCCCTTCCCCTGATCAGCAGCATTACCAACCACTTACAGGGAAAGACCTTGTTTACAAAGCTAGACCTGAGATGGGGCTTCAATAACATTCGAATAAAGGAAGAAGACCAGTGGAAAGCCACATTTAAAACTCCCTACAGGATGTACAAACTGGCCGTAATGTTGTTCGGCTTATGCAACTCTCCTGCCACTTTCTGCAGAGCGATGTCCACAATGTTCTGAGATCTGTCTAACAAAATACCCAACCAAGTTGTTCATGTATGTGGACAACATTTTAATTGCAACAGACAATGACCTCACTCAACACTGGCAAATAGTAGACGAAGTATTGAACTTACTAGCCAAGGAATCTTACTTCCTCAGGCCAGCCAAGGGTACGTTCAAACAACAACAAATCACCTATCTTGGAGTAATAGTTGATGGGAACCAAATTTTACCCAACCTGGAAAAGACCAGCACTCTAAGGAACTGGCCTCGCACTCTCACATTGGTTAAAGAAGTCTGCAGCATACTAGGAACACTAGGATATCAAAGGCCCTTCATACCCGATTACACTAACATCGTGAGACCATTAGTAACACTCACCAAAAAGAACCAACCATTCACATGGACAGCTGAGTGCAGAAAGGCCCTTGATACCCTCATAAACAAAATCCTCACAAACCCTGCACTACAACAGCCTGATCTCACCAAACCCTTTTCCCTCCAAGTTGATGCCTCCACCTTTGCTGCAGGAGCTATACTAACTCGAAAAGACGATAGAGAAAAGCACGTAGCAGTAGGGTTCCATTTGCAAACATTCAATGAAGCGGAAAGGAATTATGATATTCACAATCAGGAGTTGCTTGCAGTGTATCATGGCCTTGTTCACCATTGACACCTTCTCCTCTCGTCCCCCTATGCCATTACTGTATACATGGATCACAAGAACCTCAAATATTACCGTCACCCTTGCCACATTAATTGAAGAGTGGCTCGTTACCTTCCATTACTCACAGATCACAACTTCACCCTTGCTCATATACCAGTGACATCTAACAAGTCAGATGCCCTTTCGTGACGACCGGATTACACTGACAGGTCTGGAGACAATGACAATGTTATTGTTCTACAACCATCCCTGTTTATCAAAGCAGCCACCCTCTCCAGTGTTGATGAATGAGTTTGGGCCTACCAGCATTTACAACTTCCCTTGCTACAGAAGTGGGCCACTACATTCCCCCTTAAACAAATTGGGGACCTTTATTGGTACGGCGATTGTCTAGCAGTCATGGACGACCGGCCCTTGAGAAGGGGAGTAATTTCACTGTATCACGACTCAACCACGGCAGGTCACCCAGGAATTTCCAACACAACCTGGGCTGTCAGCTGCGATTTCTGGTGGCCAAACATGAAACTGACCATTACAGACTATATCAAAGGCTGTCATATCTACCAATCAAGGAAAAACAATCCTACCAAACCCAAACCCCCTCTGTTCCCTATCCCCTCTGATATGTACACACTCCCCTTCACCTCCATAGCCATGGACTTTATAGTTAAACTCCCCATCTCTCAAGGATATGACTCCATACTTACAATTACTGACACTTTCTCCAAAGCTTCCATCTTCATCCCCTGTAAGGAATCTATCAACACTGCCCAGACTGCATTATTATATGCCTCTTACATACTCCCCCATTATGGACTACCATCACATATTATATCAGACTGAGACCCCCGCTTCATGGCTTCCATCACCAAAGAACTCTTCCATATTCTATCTATACAACATAACCCCAGCACCACATACCACCCCCAAACTGACGGTCAATCAGAAAGGACTAACCAGAGATTGGAACAATACTTGCGCATATTTACCAATTATCACCAAACAGATTGGAGTACCTGGTTACCTCTAGCACAATACACACTCAACACCCTCCCTAATGCCACTACACACAAAGCCCCTTTCAAGCTTATCATGGGCCATATCCCACGAGTCCATCAGACAACAAGGGTCACATCCTCCCCACCCCTAAATGAGCAACTAATTCTTATCCATCAAACACACAGAGAAGCAGCTGACACCCTCCACAAGGCACAGACAGTAGAAACCCCCTCAAAGTTCACACCCTATTGTGTTGGAGACCAAGTCTGGTTAGAAGCTAGGAACCTTAACATCACACAACCTAGCGCTAAGCTCGCACCTAGATGATATGGCCCCTTCCTTGTCACATCAGCGGCTTCTAGAACTTCTTATCAACTAAAACTCCCACCCACTTGGAAGATTCATAATGTTTTCCACACCTCATTACTAATGCCATACAAAGAAATGACTACAAATGGCAAACAATACCAGGAACCTGTTCCTGATCTTGTGGATGGTAAACCTGAATGGGAAGTAGAACAAATATTGGGTGCAAGGAAGAGATGCCATCAGCTACAATACCTGGTCAGGTGGAAAGATTTCTCAGAAGCACATGACAGTTGGGAGCTGCTGACCCACATCAATGCTGATAACCTAATCAAAGCATTTTATTGTCAACAGCCTAATGCAGTCTGCACCATCTGCTATAAAACCCCCCCCCACAATCCCCTCACCACCCATCACTATTCGTCGAATCACTATGTCTTCTACAACCAATTCTCCTTCCCCCTCTTCTGAACCCATTGACATCTCTACTCCTCCCCCATCCGAATCTCCCCCTCCTTTACCATGTGCTCCACCTATGCTCCTGAGTCATATTCAAGAAGGACCCTCTGTCCTAACACTCAAAGAGCGTATTGGTCTCTCAGAAGAGGGAGCCCCAGCACTGACGCTGGAGCAGACCATGGCCATAGAAGCTATAGTGGATGCCCCCCTCCCTATTCTCACTAGAGAACAAATCGAAGAATGCCTAGCTGAACTTGTGGAAAGAGGTAGTTCTTTGCCTCATACCACTGACAGCTCAGGATGCGGACCTCAACCTAATGACTATGACAACCCCCAATTTGTTCCTCCCCACTTCACAGTCTATGACTGCTGCCTCCCTAACCATTGTCACTATGGTGAACGCATTCATTTAGGTGAAGGATGATGTCAATACCCCCACCTTATCCACTTTGATCATGACTACTGAGAGCACATACACTATGTCCATGCCTGCCACAGGGACACTAATCCCACTGACTGTGCTTACAGATGGGTCTTAGAAGCTGCCCCTGTCCCTGACAATGTTCCTACCCCTGTCACCATAGATGACAATGACCTGTCTATTCTTCACCCTCATCACTCTGACTTTGAGCCAGTAAACATGGCCCTTTATGCCATAGACAACCACGGACTCATTGCTGACATTGACCCTTACAGGGGGTTAGAGGAGACTTGCCAGATACTACTGGAAGAGCAGAAGGCCATAGACCAAAAGCTCACAAGTTGGCACAATAAATGGGGCACTGTCCAAACCAGGCTTATCAAAGCACACACTAGGACTCATCTGCACCCCTATTTGGAGGATGAGATAAAGATACCCCATCCAGGAGAACAACCGCCCCACTCATCTACATACCCCAGAGTTCACCATTACTCATGCCAGCAAACTCTATAGAGATGAAGGAGTAGAATGTTTACCCCGTCCATGGTACCATTATGCCAATGCCTCAGCTGCCATCCCCAACACCCTATTTCAACCTGAACGATGCTTCTACTGTCTCTCCACCTATCACAAAGCTCATAACTGTCTACACCCCCACCTCTTTTGCAACACCAGGACATGCTGCCTGGTACCTGCCATGCATGCTGCCTATGGAGGATGTTGCCCCCACCAGAACATTCACATTCACGACGATATGAACAAAGAATATCAAGATGCTGAAGATGGAGAGCCTTTTGATGATGAACCCAAAGCTTAACACATGGAAGTGTTAATTTAGGAAGGGGGTCATGTCATGATACTACACAGCAACTATGATATGGACACTTATTTCTTCTTCTTTTTCTTTATCCCTCCCACTTACTACTCCCCAACCTATCCATCTCATTGTTTCCTATTTTAGTGTGTACCTGAATGCTGCGCTGACCCTTGTTCTCCATCAAGTCTAGTACATACCTTAGGGCTGTGATCCTGACACATTCCTAGGACTGTAATACCAGGATATATGACTCGGTATGACTCATACTTATAACTGGAGTAGTATATAAGATGGCCTGTACTACCTATAACACCCCAGCTTGTACTTCACTTCTCTCTTGACAATTCCATCCTCTCTACCTCTGTCTCACTTGGCCTCACAGCCTCTTTGAACATCGAGTGAACCATTGAACTTACATTGTACCCACAGAATACCTTGGCACACATTGTGCAACACCAGTTCCCGTTAAGGAACTTGACACCTTGCAAGACATCAACGACAGTTCATTGCTATAACTGCAATGAGTTTGGCCACCTAGTGCAAGACTGTCATAATCCTCAGTGCCACTAGACACCTTCGATCAAGAACAGGCAGTTCCAAGGCCATTTCAGGTTGATGAAGCCATTGCACCTGTTCAAAGAAGTGGAAGGAGGTGGTTACATGTCAGACGATGAAGAAAGATACACACTGGAGGAGTTTGAACCTGACAAATCGGACTCACAGCTGCAGTATCTAGACATCAACCTCATGGAGGAAGGAGAGATATGGGACAATGATTTGGATGAGGCAAAAGCAAATGCCTGGTGACCTGTCTCCCCAGACGACTTCTATAAGGTCGATTTGTCTATGCAGACAGTACTAACCTCACAACCTTAAAGACACCTGATGCGACAAAAGTTCCAAAAGGAGGTCCAAAAGACCCCCTGGAGGTCTACAATGTCACACACTCCAGTCTACCTGTATATGGACTGGAAGCCAAACCTCCCAAAGTCAAACAGGCCAGGGACTGCAGTGTCTTTACCCCAGTCAGAACCATCTTTGCTATGGGTGCCGAATCAAATTAAATTACCGCTCACAAGGCTCAAATTGTGGGAGCACACATATTCCTGGTAACATGAAATCATGGGTGCAGGGTGAACAGTCACTAATGCCTTTGCAGCCTTCACTCTTTGGATTGGAGCTTTAAGCACCCCTTGCTATGCCTATGTCCTGGAGGATGCCAGTCAGTTCTGCTATGACTTACTTCTGGGATGTGCCTGGCTCAAGAAGTTTGAGGCCACCCCCTGGTGGGATGACAATGCATACAAACTAACTCATCCTACAGAGCAGAAGTGTTTCATCATCAAACCCATCAACAACAAAGAGAGGATGAACAAACCTAACATCTTGAAGAAGATTGCTTGGTGACTCCGACCCAAGCATGCTAGGCCTCAGCATATCAGCCCCCTTTGTTGTGCCTATGAAGTCATTGAAAACACAGACAGGAACTCCATGACCACAAATGATGGCAGCCAAGAGACACTGAAGGTGAAGAAAGAGACTTTCAGTGAATGGCTTAAGAAGATTGTCAAGAATGCCATACCAAAGGCATTTAGGGAGAAGGTAGGCTATCCCCCACTGCATAAATGGGTCCACAAAATTGACATGGGGGATGTGAAGCCTCTTTGGAAGTACAGGTGACCACTTACACCAGTAGAACATGAGGCCATCAACAAGTTTGTGGACAAAGATCTTGAAGAAGGTGTAATTGAACCATTGGATTCACCCTGGTCCTCCCCCTTGCTCCTGGTCCCAAAGAAGGATGGTACATCTTGCATCTGTGTTGACTTCCAAGCCCTCAACAAACTTACAAAACAAAATGCCTATCCATTACCACGCACAGACAAGTGTTACCAAAACTTGGCCAGCACGAAGCATTTTTCCACCTTAGACTTGAAGAGCAGTTACTGGCAAGTCCATGTGGCGGATGATGCCAAGGAAAAGACAGCTTTCACCTGCAGGTATGGTCATTACCAGTTTCAGGTGATGCCCTTTGGACTCACCAATGCCCCTGCAACGTTCCAAAGGATGATGAATGAAATCCTTCACAAATACATCGACCATTGTGTGATGGTCTACCTGGACAATGATGACATCTTTTCCAAGACCAAAGAGGAGCATACTCAAAATGTTTTGGATGTCACTCCAAACTGGAAAAACATGACCTCATCCTGAATGAACAGAAATGTGAGTGGGGACAATCGTCATTACTGTACCTTGGTCACATTGCCTCAGACGAAGGCTTATGCACCAATTTGGACAAAGTGGACAGTATCCTGAAGTAGCTGTCATGCCAACATTTTGGAGGTATGCGGGTTCTTGAACATCGCTGGGTATTACTGCAAATTCATACACAGTTTTGTGAAGGAGGCCAGTCCACTTTATAAGTTGCTTGAAGGTAGCCCACACCAGGGCACTCCTATTCAGTGGGATGACACCTGTGAGCAAACCATGAACCAACTTGATGCTGCTCTCATGTCCACTGACCTGTTGATCCATCCTGTACCATAGCATCTCTTTATAATAGATACAGATGCCTCAGGAAATTGTCTGGGTGCTGTCCTGCAACAGTCACATTCAGTGTTTGCAAATATGGACAAAGGGAAAGGAGCTGGTGAGCCAAAAGACCATTTTAAATTCAAAGAAAAGGACTTATGGCCCATCACTTTCAAATCCTGTCGGATGACCCCTACCAAACAAAGATACTCCACTCAGGAGTGGGAGGTGCTTGCCATTGTATATGCACTGCATAAGTGGTGTGGATACATTGAGGGTTCCCCCATTTTGATATGTACTGACCACAAATCCCTCAAGCACTTCCTAATGCAGAAGCACCTGGGATGTTGCCTTGCTCGATTTGTGGACAACATCACACATTTTGATGTCGAAATCATATACAGGCATGGAAAACATCAGCTAGTAGCTGATGCCCTCTCTTGTAGGAAAGGACATGAAGACATACCTGATACCAAGACCCTGAACACATTATTCACCACCCCTATGGTTCCTATGGATGACATCTCCTGTTGCACATTAGACCCTCTGATTGCCACACCAATGGAACCTTTCATCCAAGCCAAAGATCGCTCACCGATCTACAAGACATTTGCAGAATATCAACAGAGGTTATGGTAGGGTGAAGACCCTGCCACTGTCAGGAATGGCAGCTATCTCCTCAAGGACAACTGCCTACACAAGAAGTTACATAATCAGTGGGGCGCCGAGATTGAGGTAGAAGTATCGACCTCAGAGAACACTGCTTGAATGATCATCACTGAGTTGCACTATGACCTGAGACACCTTGGTACAAAGGCTATGTTAGCTGCAATCCACACCAGGTACAATGTTCCATACACACAGGAACTGGTCAAGCAATGTATCCAGAGCTGCAACCCATGCCAATTCTTGGAAAGAGTCCTGGTCCTGTCACAAATACTTCACCCCATTCCACAAGTGGATGCTGGTGATATGTGGGCCTTTGATTTCGTTGGACCTCTTCCAAATACAAGCAACAGCAATCAATACCTACTGACTGCAATGGATCTTGGAACTGACTGGATGATTGCACAAGCCTTGCCCTGTTGCTCAGGAAAGTCAGTTCAAGAACTGTTGCAATACATCATATACACATATGGAAACCTCATAGCATCTTGACTGACAATGGAGAGGAGTTCTTGTTGTACCAAGTACAAGGCATGTTGCAATGATATGGCATCTGATACACAACTCCATATAATCTGCAGACTAACAGCAGGCTTGAAAAATTTAACGACATACTTACCCAGATGCTGGCCTGGATGACAGCGCCTCAGCAACAGATGAGCTGGGATAAATACTTCCCTGATGTGCTGTTAGCTCATCACACACACACAAGCTCATCTATGGATGTGTCACCATTCTTCCTGATGTATGGACAAGAAGCACACATACCTAGTCAAAGGAGTTATGAAGCCACAGAACATAGCCTAACTGATGCAGAAATTGAACGGCTCTGCAAATAAAGGCTGGAGCATGTTCAAAATCTGGTTAGGTGTTGTCAGGAAGCCAATCAAAGAGCCATGTCAAGGATGCAACAAAAGGCATTGTGAAAAAAAGACAACTATTGCGAGTGAGGCCTTGGTGTGGGAGATCTTGTAAAATGAAGGCATGAGGCTGGTATGAAGCTACATCCCTACTGGGATGGTCCATTCATTATTCACAATGTCACTGATAAGAACACTTACCAGTTACAAACCTGAAACAGATACATCCTCAGGCATCTCTACAATGGTGAAAGACTCTAGAGATATTTCCCATCTGGTGCTTACCAGGCCTTGTGGTTTGCCAGTACAGGTTTGCAGAAACAAGAAGAAGATGATGTACAAAGATGAGGCATTGAAAAAAGATGACACAGGAAAATTGCAGCCATTTCCGATTCAACTCTGACTTGATTCAGATTGTACAATATCAATTTCTGACTCAAATGTGACAGGTGTCACAAGGTTTGGAGAAGGGGTGATGTTGTGAACCCGATATGGTGTTATGACAAACATGTGACATTGTGACTCCAATGTCTCAATTATTGTCACTACAAGTTATAAGTATGGTCTTCTGAGATATGTTCAAGATGAAAGGTCTTGTATGATGAGAACAACATGTAAGTGGGCCACATCACCCTACGAGTAAATTAGTAGTACTCAAAATGTATTTAAACAGTGCAGATGAGGAGAAATTGACTCAGAGTTCTCTCTCACCTTTTCTCAACCATCACACAGACTCCATCACAAGTCTCCAGAGGTAAGGTGAAATCACACCCCCCCCCCATTATCTGCTGCAGCTATTTGGTTGCAGTCTCTTCTCTCTTCTCCAATGGTACCCTATTCTACATTGTCTCACACAAGTTCCTGCTGTTGATTTCATTCTCCCATTACACTGTCTCTGTATTCTGCATAACATCTCCTTTTTCTTCAATGCTGTTGCTCATTTCATCCACAGTTATCCAATTGTGTGCAAATTTTTTTTGGCCATACCACCTACACCCCCACTAATTCTGCTACTCCTACATAACTTGCCACAGCTGAACTATATATGTGGCCATCAATTTGCATTGCTCAAACATGCCCCTTTTCTCTTAATTGGTGGCAATATCTTCAATGAAACCCTATTGTACTTCTCCTCTTGTTGAGTTCTTTCTTCAGGTTACATTGCTAATTCTATGTAGTCTTATTATACAGGGCCTGTTGTTAATGGTGATCCATTCTATTTACAAATAGCATTTGCTAATACCATATATTCTCTCCTAGCATTTGCCTGTATGGGTTTAAATCTTTTTCTTCCTGCTGGCCTGTTTGTGATGACTTTTGCATTCAAATACATGTTTTTGTCTCTGCCACTGTGTTTTGCTTATTTGGCTAATAGCACAACCCTTATTTATGTGTGTTTGCTAATAAATCACCAATTTTTGGTGCTGTTTATACTATTTTTTTGTCCATGTTTACTCACATTACCAAATTGTCCTACACTTTTTCATATCATAGAAGCACAGAAATGTGGTTTTTGTTTTTCCTTTATGTCTAGCCAAACTTGAGCAATATGATTCTTTATTCTTTTCATCTGATCATTTCAATTCTTTGTCCGTCTCATTGACCTTTGTTTGATCAGTTTAATTCAATCTCTACTGGTTGTTCTGCCTGTGGGTTCCTGTGACTTTCAACCAATTTTTCTTCATGTCCCCTCACCTCAAACATTCTCACCATCTTTGGCCTTTGTGACTTGCTCATCGCAGGGCTTCTCTCTTGCAAATGTGCAGTGATTTTACTATGACTGGGTCCTCTAATTGTAGATTTGTTGTCCAGGAAAGGTGCTCAACAGATGTGATGGATGGCAATCAAGGCCAGTCTGTGAATAAGGTAGGTCTCATTAGGAACCTGCACCCCCCTTAAAATGGATGTTTTCCCCTTAGCTCAGTCAGATCAAAACATTCAAAAAAAATAAAAACATAGAAAGATAGATGAACTTCTTCTCTTTAGGTCTCCAGTTTTACATTTTTACATTTATGAGGAGGGAAGGAGGAGATAGTAATTCTTTGACAAGTAGGACCTGCCTAAGGGGTGCTGGTTCCTGATGACATCTACCTTACCAATGTGATCAGCACACAATGCTGGCCAATCTTTCCTTCTATCTCACTTTTGTTATTCCAGGAAGCCTTCAGATAATTGTAGTCTATGTCATGCTTTACATCTCAGCCAATTGTGATATGCATTGACACAATCAATCTCTCTCTCATTTATGAAAAGTGCATCTTCTTTCACTTGTGTGTTTGGCTTCAATTTTGATTGCAAATGCTCATAGGCACTCCCTTTGACAGCTTCTTGTCCTCACCCCCATAGGCCCCTGAAAATGGTTTGTTGTTTTATTTGCATCCTGCTTGCTTTCTCATTGTTATGCAGTCCCATTGTGCCCATCATATTACCTCTGAAGATGTTGTATCTGCACACTACCTTGGATTGTTTGATCAGGAATGCAAGGGGTTATCGGGATTGGAATTTCCTAAATGGGGTACAAAAATCTGATAAGAGCGACTGGGGGGGGTCCCTCCCTATGTAGGCGAGTGTCTATCTATATATGGTACTTAATTCTCATGACATCCAAATGCGGCTCACGTCCGCTTACGTTTCAAAGTCCCTGCATTGCTCAAGCATACCACACAGATCCAGCCCTGGTGGGGTGAAGCTGACAGGCCGACACACACAAGATGATAGTGAAGGTGCGGTCAACACCCTGATCATGCTGCATATTAACCTCACTCACCCATCTTGTCTCACATCCAGTTATCTTGCAACAGACAACGTTGGCTTCAAGGTCGGGTTTGTTCGGCCTTGCCGATTGTCCACACAAGCACACGGATATATCACTCATGTTGCGCAGCTTTCTCTTTCGCCCAAATGAAGACAACCCTTCCCCTTCGAGGAGTGGCGCTCAGTTGTCTGCAGTCCCTGTGGGTGTTTTGCTCATCATGTGCGGTAGTTCGTCAGGTTCTGCAACTGGCCGGTGGACAAATGCACCACAGTCAAAATCCAGGACCCACAGAACATGTTGAGTTGATGTACCATTGGGAGGTGAGTCCTTGTTTCTCCCTGCAACTGCATCCATGCTAAGACAGTTCCCTGTGACTTCCTCCTCACAAATTTGCACAACTGCCTGACCCTTGGCCTTGCATTCCGCCTCCTTGTTCTTATCAACTGGTACGAACTCCCCACCACCTTTGTCGTTCACACTGTCCAACTGCCAGTTCGTTTCACTTTGTCCCATCGCTGCATTGTGTTCCATCGTCGCACTTCCATCCCCATCCTTGTCCCCATTCCTATCTCCATCCTCCTCTTCACTGTCAGACTGCCTGTTGTCTTCATGCACAATATAACTTTCGTTTTTCATGATTAGTGGGCTCAATAACATTGTTCTTTGTGAGACTGTGTGAACTGTGTGCCTCTGAAAGTTTCAGAGGCACTTTCTGCTTTCCCTTAACGTGCTGCTTTGTCTGCTTACAGTGGCGGGCATCCCATATCGCCTCCATCACCTCCATTTCATCTGGTGTTAATTTCCAGATCTCTATGTGCTTTTCAGGGTCAATACTCCGGTGGCAATTTTCTAAATGATGATGCATGTTGTAGCGCCACACAACAGGCGATCCATCCAGGCAGTATGGACACACCAAGGGCACGTTAGAGCAGGGTGATGACTTGGAAGATATCATGGCAGCGGTATAGGAGAATGTGGTTGCATTAGGACAGGGAACAATTCCTCCATATTTGAGAGACCACTGGCTGTTCCATCCAGTGCGCTTTATGAGATATATTAAACACAATGTTGCAGGGCGAAGGCAGAGCCCACATGGCTCCTGGGATAGGTCAATGGAAGGATCATGTAAAATGTGGCTCCTGATGTGAGCGAGCACACACTGGCCATTTGAAGCATCCAGCCAAACTGACAGTACACACGTGGGGCATTCATGCCCACTATAGTCACAAATCTCGTTGAGAGTCTCTGCAACAAAGCAAGCTAGGCCTATGACAGTCACGGGTCAAATAAAGCATACTGATCAGAGAAAATAACTTGAACGCATGCTTACCTGATTTCTCGTGGTAAGGAAATTGATGAGAACTCTCTGTATTGGGGACAAGCTTGAGGTATGGGTTCGTCAAACAGTCATGAAGGGTAGAGGCCAGTGAAATGAGTGTGCCCGTGTCAAAGAGATAATAGGGCGAATGTGAGGGAGGTGTCACCAAGCATGGGTTGAGCGGCTGAATGAGAGGCCCAGGGACCTTGAACTTCATGGGTAGGTGTCCACAGGTGCGCCAGTCATTCTTGTGTACGCATTCTTCAGGAGATGTGCTGACAAGACTATAGGCTTGAATTGTAACCCGAATAGAGTCCTCATGCAGGACATCAAGGGGCAGGTGATTGATGGACTTTGGTCCCATATGTATTGCAATAATCTCTCCGAGGCAAAGAAATAAG
This sequence comes from Lactarius quietus, assembly GCA_015025155.1. Taxonomy (NCBI): domain Eukaryota; kingdom Fungi; phylum Basidiomycota; class Agaricomycetes; order Russulales; family Russulaceae; genus Lactarius; species Lactarius quietus. The sequence goes on along the minus strand of WITN01000379.1, from coordinate 67,959 downwards.
CTATTGTTGCATGCCAGAAGAAATGCCATGGGGTTGTGAACGAGAAGAATGTTGCTGCCTTCATTTGGGGAGTCATCTAGCAGAACATTGCTTTCGGATTGCAAAAAGTGAGCCTGCTGTTGGACTTGATGAAGGCGGTCAGTAGAGCTTGTTGATTTGCTGTACTTGAACATTAAAGACAGGGCACGGCATTTATTTATCAGGCCACCATTGTCAGCAAGTTCCACAGTGTTAGTAAATGTGTGGTTGTCGGGTGCCCACTCCTGAGCGGTGACTGCATCTTCCAACCAGCACATCCCATCACCAATTATGGGTGTGTCTGTGTCACGGGTTGTGTGATCCTGCACGACAACTCCTGGAGCCAGGCCGTGAAGGATATCGTCGTGTGAGACGTCCTCGACATCATCAGTAAGAAATGGCTCAGATACATGGACCAGCAAAGTCCCAAAGGGAGCTAGAAGGGAAGCGTTCGGAGTAGACTCTACAGCACACAGGATGTCAGAAGCAAACAGATATTCAGCTTCACGCTGGCGTCGACCTTGAATCCATACAGTAGGGGGAGTCACAGCATGCAGCAACTGCAATGCCCTCCACGAGCGTGGTGAGATATGATCTGCGGAGTCTGGTACGGTGGTTATATCTTGAGATAAGAGGGGAGACAAAGGCATCATGGCACTTTATCCCACTCTGGATGTAATGCTAGTATATTAGTGGCCTCCATTGTTCCAGTGAGGCGAGCCCCAAGCTGATAGTTGTCAATGTTTGTATCATTGCCTACTATAGTGCACAGGCAACCGAATAAGCTTTCCAGGCGATCAGTGCCGAGGAGGACAATACTGAAGTCCTCCTCGGGAGTATCGACTTTGGCCTTAGCAACACAGAAGAAAATGTTTTTTATCATTAAGATAAGGTCAACATAGAGCGCAGTTGGAAGGAAGTCGCCACAAGTATTGTCATGAGCATAGAGCACAAGGGCGAGGTGTGCTGTGTAGCTCAAGCACTTCAGTTGGTCCTCAAGAGATAGATCGACACAAAGATATGGCACAAGGATGTGGCGGCACAGTGAGCCAAAAATGGGTAGTGCTCTGTGGGCTTGAATATGACCAGGTGAACCAGAGGAAAGGTTGGGAAGAGTCCAGATATCGCGAAGGAGACTAAATGCGAGCATCACGTCCTGCTTGTCATTGAAGTCCTCACATGTTTCAAAATAAGGAGACCAGGGTCTGGTCTGAGTTTCATAAGTGGAGGGAGGAGGGGTGGAGCTGGGGCCATTGACAAGATGGGTCATAGCAGACCTGCCACTTTGGGATGATACTGTGTCTGGAATCTATTGAATGTGGTGCTAACAGGCATGGCCGTTGACTCATGGTCTGGGGATAGTGGTGAACACCAGAGTTGAATGACTATTCCAATAAATGGGATGTTGTACCTGAGATGTCCAGGTAGGTGTCCAGTTCAGGGATCATAGAGTACTCATGGATTGTTGGTGTCCTGAGGGAGCTAAGAGCTTGGGAACAGTGAGATAATGCAGCAAGGAAAGAGAATTGAGTACCATGCACCAGCAAAGACAGCCTGCACCTGGTCAAACATCTCTCAGTCATACTCCCATCCTCCCTCATCTTCCTTCTTCTGCCTCTCACGCTTCCTGATGTGTGAAGTGAAAACCTGCAGATGGAAGTGACCCCCACAAGTTCCACAGGCCATTTTTCCTGCTGTCACTTCAGAAGATCATTGGGTAGTCATTGAAGTTGTAACTTTGCTGATAATGAATACACGGAGAGAGAAAAAAAAAGGGGGGGGTACAGCAACGTGATTATATGACAAGGCAATGATTGGGATAAAAAGAGCAAATGAGGAAAGCAACGATCATAAGATTAATCAGCTAAGGCACATGGTTATCTGAATCTGAACTGGAACTTGATAATAATCATCAACTGGACTCATTAAAATATTGGCTAATAATTCTGACTGCCCAGACATGATTGTAAAGTTATTGTAAATGGCTAAATGCAATCATAATTGGCTAGACTCAATCAGGAATAATTGAGAATAATTATAAGTTGGTTAACAGCTCATTGTCATTGAGCAGGCATTGGCTGTATTTAGATCAGATTACAGGTTACAAGTGGGGCCAATTATAAACCCTTTCCTGATTTTGCAACAGGTGTCTTGTCAACAGGTTTGAACAAATGTGTCACCAGTAATCCCATTGGATGCACAAAAGCTTTTAGGAAAGTTCTTTGTATATTTATCTCAATCATACATGCAAGGAGAAGATAATCCACATCCACAAGGGCTGTATATCATAAACTGTTTGACAAGACCAAAGAGATGCAGTTGCAAGTGTTTGTCAGGAATTTTGGTGGAATTAAATTGTCCACAGCTTTGGAGATGTAAGGAATGACTTAAGAATACAATGAGATGAGCATGTGGTACACCATGCTTCTGATATTCCACTGTGTAGACATAATGAATGGTGCATCCAAAAATATTCTTTTGCATGATGTCATCCAAGAGACTTTTGAATTTCAAATGGAAAATGTGTGCCACAATATCAGGATGATTGTTTGGTATTTGATGGGGGAGCAAAGCCTGCTGGATTTCTCTCCAATAGGAATTTGCTGTGATGGTCATAAACAGATCTAAGCCACCAAACTTGGGCAACAAAGCAGGAGCATTTTGAAGGTTCTGTTGCATACATTGTGGTCTGCTTGTGAACCTGGCAGGGAGAACAACTTTTTTGCTGATGGAAGCCATATCTATGCCTTCCTTTTTTTTTTTGTTAATATCCATTAAAGTGCGCCTTGAGGACCACTACCCTATGTGGCACATATACTATGTGTGCACTACTGTCATCTATGCCATCCTGAAATAAACATTGTCCTTAAACATTAGAATGCCTCCCTGTGCCATTGTGGCACAGCTTCATGGTTGACCAGGTATCAAGTGTGCTGGAGCGTGCTTGATGCCACTGAGGTGAAGAGGCAAATTGTAGGATGTGAAGGGGAGGGTGCTGGGTTGTGTTGTTGGGCACATTGTACTGCACACTGTATTGAAGTTGCTGCATCTCCAGTTCCTCCCACTCCTATTTCCTCAACTCCACATGCTTCATTGGCTGGTTGCTCTTCATGTCCTGCCCAGTCATGGGGTGCAGGCAGGAGCCAGGCTTGTTGCCCAATTTCCAAGGAGTTGAACACATGGCTCTTGAGTTGTTGGCTGTGCATGCCAGGTTCTCCTCTGTGACTGGAGTTGATTCCAATATGTCTTTCCACTTGTCAGTGTCCCTTCTTTCTATTTTGCTTTCTGTATTTTTGAAAATTTCTTCCACTTGGTTTTCATCCAGCCCTGGGAAGTCTTGCAGTGCATCTGGGGGAGATGTCAAGGGCAGTGGTATTGTTTGCTTTGGACTGTCTCTCTTGGCAGGGGACTGTTCCGGACTTGGAGGTGGTGGGGCGGTGGATGTGGGTGCGAGTGCAGGGGCTTTCATGGGTGGGTGCTGTCATCCCTGCTGGGTGTCATTTTTGCTGTCTGGGTTGGTTGCGATCCTTTGTGGTGTTTTCCCTTTCCATTGCTAGCCCCCTCTTGCCTTTCTTGAAAGAAAAACTTCTGTTGCAGCTGTCCATTTAGGATGTCAAGAATATAAATGAAAAGAGCCTCTTTAAATGAGGCTATTGAGTGCCTCAGGCCAACTGCCTTTGCTGTGGTGATGGCAGTCTTCATAAGAATGGAATGGAATGCCAAATTGAGGGTGATCCACTTGATGGTTCCATTTGTGTCCTTGGCTGTGATTGTGACTTTTTTGAAGAGGTTGCTTTCTCTTACATATAGGCTTTTCTTCAGAATTGAAAGCACTGACTGCATTTCATTTTTCATGCCATGTGTTGGAGAAGATAACAAGGAAGATAAAGTGTAGCGTTATCACCTAACACTTGGTCTGACTTGGACTTGTGAATATGGCATGACTAGAATGCAATGATGACCAGGCAATGTAACCAAGTTGCATGGCCTCTAGGTCTGTTGATGAGACACTAGGGTAGTCCAAAGACTAATCCTTCAGTCAACAGACTGGAACTCAAAGATGACAGAAGATGAGTGAACATGCTATAAGTTTGACAACTTATAGATGTGAGACGATAGACAGATCAAATGGTGATGATCCAAGAAGACCAAGCTAGAGAGCTATGGTCTAACTACTATGGTTTATATACAGTTATGTGCTGGCTTTAAAGCGCAGCTTCAACAAGAAACCTACTACCATGATCCTAGTATCGAGTCATAGTCCATTCTAAAAATACATGAAACACCAGATATCCCAAGTACCAGCGACATGTAAGTGTCCATGACTAATAAGTGCTTACTATCGTAGTCATAACCTAATAGTAAGCATTCCAAAACTCTGAGATCACATCATACCAATGACTTCCTAGTCTAAACGATGTCAAATGTGACATAAAGTAGAAGTGGGTTCTGCCCCCATTTGTGTGTAGTAAAGAGAGAAGAAATTTTGAAGTACTCCAGTATCTACCACCACTAGTTTGCCATATCACAAGCCTGTATTGGTGGTTACCAAGAAAGGAAGTCCATCTATGCCTTCCTGTAGTGCATCAACCACACTGTTGAATAACTCCACATGTAGATCTTTTTGATGGTCTCTTACCCATTAGGTGTATGTATTCAGTGGCTGCCCCAAGGGTGAACCAGTAATTATTGAAAAAGCAATCCTGCTCAAAAGAAGTGATTGGATTCAATCTCTGCAGTGTCACGTGCGGATCACGTGTCATGGCCAGTGGTGTCACCAAGCCAATGAAAGTACGATTCGCATTGCCTGTGAATGCTGAAGACCCCCCTGAAGTGCGGTTCACTGAAGAAGAGGATGAAGATACGCTGCCATTAGATGCAGATGAGATGTATGAGGTCGCGCGAATGTTGAGTACTGAAGATCATTTCATTGTGGATAACAACACTGGCGATATCATTCGGTTAGGAATGTGCAAGTCTGAGTCACATGATTAGTCATGTGATCAGCAACCCCCAGACCACGAGGATCTGGTCTAAAGGATAAGTCACGGGGGAAAGCACGGGTTCCTCAGGTCGAGATATAATTCCTGAGAGGTATAGTTGGATGCGGGATTCCCAACATGGTTAGGCTCTGTCCTGTTTTGATTCATTCTGATTGGAACATTCTGATGTTGCCTTATGGCTGTACTTATCATGCACTGATGTTGCGCCGGACGATTATTGGACGATAGTGAGTCACATAGTGTTATCTCTGACTCATGATGGGGCCTTCTGCCTCATGTACTGTATGGGTTTATCCCTGTTCATTGATTGGTTGATAAGCTTGGGTCGTTTATCCCTGATAGCTGATTGGACGATACGATATGGTACGATACCTGTTCTTTGTTTGGGACTCAGTTTAGGAGTCAGCCCTGTAGTGTATATAAGGTGCTCTGTCTTGATAGACGAGACCTTATCTTCGTTGTCTTGAGATCTACCTCAGTCAATAGAAGTGTTGGCTAGTATTGCCTGTTCCTCTCATCTTGTTGATCCTTGTGTGATCTGTCCTCTCATCTCTTGAAGATCCCTGTTGTATTCCTCCACTATAAGGCGAAGCCTTGTCGTTTGGTTCGTCTTTCGTGTTCGGCACTCGTTATTCAACTGCTGTTTGCCTGTTCTTGGATCAAGGTCATCAAAGAGTTCCAAGTCGGAACAACGTTCGGTAGAAACGTTACATGCAGGCCAAGGATGGAGATAGAATTTGGCAAAGTCACATAAAGAAACATGACACATAGAGTTTTCATCCAAAGATGCAAACATACTATTTGGTGACCAGTTGGTAAAAGCAGAGGAAAGTGCAAGGTGAGAAAGGAAGGAAGACATCGGCTCATCCTTATCAGGGGACCATGTCAAGGGTGCATGATAACATCTTGTGAGTTTGCAAAAGCATGTTCATCTCCAAGAACAATGACAGCTAGTTCATTGTCTGCTGTTGGTAAATTGTATCTTCAACAATCAGTACCTTTGCAAAAGTCAAGCTGAATGTGATATTCTGTTAATGAAGTTGCTTGCATTAAACAATATGCTTGTTGATAAACTGCTAACAGAGGATGTGAGTTTTGTATCACAGTTTGCAACATCACCATGGTCTGTGGGTCTTGCAAAGGGTTCGATTTGTTTCAATATTGCAACACTTCATTATGATCATAGATATATAACTGACTGTACAAGGCCTTCCTTTTCTAGTAACCACCTTGAACTTGAAATGAGAGACAGTGGACACCAGAGTTTTTCTTATTCTTACTGCTGGGATACGCAAGAATGGATTCAGACACTCATGCCCAGTTTCCCCATCCTTGACAAGCCACATTGCACACAACAAAGTACTGTCATTAGCCACCATATCAGAAAGAAGTTTGTTCATCAGAGCAAGCAAACCCCTGGACAAGGTGAGCATTGCTACTATGGATGTGAATGGCAGGATAAGATGGGTCACTCTTGACCCAACTTACCACTCCTATTGGTGAAAACTGCCATAGCCATTGTAAAGGCAAATGACCCATCTCACACAGTGCCCTCCATCAAAGAGGTGCTTTTTGACTTTCTTCTTGAAGTTTTAAATGGGAGGTCACAAGATGGCTTCTTTGCACATCCGAAGGTGTCAGGAGGCAGCAAGAAGGACAACTGAAGTTGAAAGTGACCAGCCCACAAGCAAACCCAGAAACCCAAATGTGATCCACTACCCCCACCCCCACCCTACCACAGCACATGTGCAACTCTGGAACAATGACTCCATTCAGTGAATGTAAAACCACCCCAACTGAGCCCACACATGAGGAGAAAACAGAAGAGTTACAATGCCCAGAATCTCCAGATTCATTTGCTGAAAGCTTCCTCAAACATGTCAACAAACAGAACAAACATTTGCAAATAGAGACTGATCACCCCAATGCAACCACCATTCCACAAGCATCAACCACAACCCTCCCTGCAGTGAAGGGACACAAAAGTCCCCCAAGGGCATGAAGAGCATTGCTGACACATAGAGGGTCAGGAAGGGGGGTGATGGCAAGAAGTGGAGGAAGGTACCCAGGCTATGTCATCAAGTACTGACACTGACAACACAATGCAACCTCACACTTCACCCAACTCACACCCAATGTGTGAAATCACTGCATCACTGCAACACAGGAGCAGGCCACATAACACTTAATGCATGGCACCACATGACATCAGCCTTAAAGGCTAAGGGAGGTGCTCTTACAGAGTAGGAATCACAATCAAGAGAGGAGGGGATAGATTGAAGTTACAACAGTCAATGTGCTATGTAATGGTTCTGTACCACCAGGTGCATGAAAATTGATTTTTTTTATTTAAAAAAACTGACTGTACACTGGCATCATGTTTTCCTGTGCTTCTATAAGACCAATTTGATGAAAAAGTTCACCTTGAATTTTGTACAGTGGTGGGCCATGACCATCCAGCAAAGTAGGATGAGAGTGGTTTTCTCCCATTGAAGTAAAAGCAAGAGCTTTGTTATAATCAAATATGGTGACAGAATTCTACAGTGTGACAACTTTGACCCACATACAGATCATGTAGTCTATCAGATAATGGATTGAGAAATGGCAGTACTACTTCTCCTGATTTGCAACATTCACTAAATTTGGGCTGCACTATGGTGGAACCACTCTTTCAATCCCATTCTGATATCCAATGAAGAGCATGACAGTTTATACATTCCTGCAAGGGGTTATCGGGATTGCTAAGCGCCGATATGGGGTTAGGGAGGAAGGGTGGTACCGTTAAGCCGTTAACAGATTTTTGTACACAGGCGCTTACCGGGCGCCTAATGGGCGTCTATTGGGTGCCTAGATGACACGTGCAGTCATGCTAATCAATCCATGCGCGCAATGGTGCCAAATGCAGCAATCATAGTTGTGTGGCGCCCTTAGGTGGCGCGTTGGGCATAGTAACAAGCTTATCACTGGCTTATTAAGAGGAAAAATTGTTTTGGGATTGTAGGATTCGTCTTGGGTCCAAGTTTGGGCTTCCAAGTCGACCGCAGCCATCAATATGCCTCCGCATGATGGTGTGCTTGCACCACAGTCATCGCCAGACCCAAAGCTCGAAGACAATGGATCTTACAAGTGCGACATGTGTCACCAGAAGGTTTGCGTTGGCTGTGGAGGTGCCAAGAACTTCAAACAGCACTGGGGCTCACCTGCGTGCTTGAAGGCTCAAAGGAGACATGAGTCTCAGGTGAACCAGGTGGGAAATACCAAGACATTGCTATCATTCTTCTCAAAGGTTCCATACAGTCCCAGGACAGGTGTTGTGTCTACAGGCAGTTCTACCAAGAGTTCTACACACGCAAACATCTTGAACATTGACAGGTCCTCCACAGCACATACCACTAGTACCCCACCCGAATCCCCCCCTCCATCGCCTACTCCTTTGCATCAATCTAGTGAATCAAAGTCAGTAGAAGCTGAGAAATATAGGCACCCTGATGCGTACACTTTGACGCTGTTGGCTCGGCTTGACCTTGCAGCACAAGGGCTACCAATGGATGTTTCTGAGGCAGAAGCACATGATGAAATCGCCTGTGTTTTGTCAGTTGAAGACCCAGACAACTCAAGCAAAGCATGGGAGTACCTTGACCCTGCACTCAATAGGTTGCTTGGGTATGGTTCAACTGTTGAAGATGTCGCACAATGCGTGCGGTGCAGACCCCTGGGCGTCGAGGGCTTAGGCCACTTGATCTGTAGATCTGTGGTCAAACATGGCATCACTGGAGGGCTGCTCAAGGGTAAAATCAGAATCCTGTTGAGTGCGATCAAAATGCTTAAGAAGTGAGTAATCTTTGTCTGGCTCTCTGGACGTACAAACTCACCTTGCCCCAAAGGCAGACCACCACTTGTGCCCCACACGACTGCTCCTTGCAGCAAGTGCTGACAGCTTCCACAACAACCCAAACCCTTCACGCTTCCCCTCCACAGCTTGAAGTCAGCGATGACAGTGACATAGAATATGTCACGATGGTACCTTCAAATGCTACACAGAGGCTTGCACCTGCCTCACTGTCACAGTCACCCAACCGTAGTACGCCAACAGACAATACCATTGTGTGAGGAAGGCCTTCTCTGAGAGAGTCTTGCAGTCAGCACGAGATTAGCATTCTCCCAGGTCAAACAGCAGTTGGTGCATACCCTTTTTTGCTCCATGTCAAGGAGCATGTTCCCTGGGAGTTTTCCTCCCGTCGTGGCTCCCTTCTGTTGCACGCTCGCAACTGTGAAGACTGGCGTCTTGATGAAGATGGCCTATGCAAGCTGTGTCAAAACCTCCTATCAAGTGGTAGGTTTAGAAAGGTATTGGCCCACATGCAAGAAGGAGCACGTGAGAACACACCTTACAAATATCATGGGCTGACGAGCTTGGCTGAATTAGCATGGAGAAAGGAGAGAACAATTGAAATGTACCGCAGCCGATGTCTAAATGATATGTGCAAACTCCTTCAGTGAGAGGGTGTAATTGCTTTGCACCATCAGATACTTCTTGCAATGTTGACTGGGAATGTACCACGGGTGGATCACGTTCTTCAAGTCACCTCAGATCGAGGTATGAGCATTGCAGCAATCCTAGAAATGATCATGAAGGCCGGCCGAGGAATATATCACCCAAAGGGATTTAGGGAGGAGGAGGACTTGCAGACACTCCTGTTCCTGCTTCTAGGAGGTCAGTGTGTTGCAGAGATGGCTCACCGCATGTTTGGGATCCCTGCCCCATCCACCGTCCGTCATCGCACCATGCTGCCACCCCTAATCTGCTCTGCCTTGTATCCACTTGAGGAAGAGCTTGTGAATAACTTGAGAGCCACATGTGATGACTTGCTGCCAATGTTAGCAGCCCGAAGAGTAATCCATGTCGTCTTGATGATTGATGAAATTGCGCAGGAAAAGTGGCCACAATGGTGTGACCGAACCAATAAGATTCTTGGGTGTTGTCATGAGCATACAAAACAGAGGTGTATGGAATTCAATGGCGTTGCAGATGGAGAGTTGCTGTTGCAAGACGTGGCCTGAGGAGATGTGCACCTTGCACACGAGGCAAGTCCAATTCTCTCATGCTATGGCTTGAGCTGATGACTTTTCTTAAGGCCACTGTCGGTGCGATTGGCCTCCTTTGCACCAATTCGAGATTGTATTGTGCCAGACCATTTCTAATCTCCGGAAGCTGTAAGAAGGAGACCGCCGAAGATCATGCAGTCCTCATACAGATGGCTTTGAATGCTATAAACCAGGTGGAGGCTCTCAGAAATGCTCGTATCGTATCCATTGCTTCAGATGGCAAGGCAAAGCGGGGGAAGTCTTTAATTCAACTCACTTTCAAACACACACTCTTGGCCTCCTCTCCTATCTATCCCTGGCTTTCTGCATGTACCCTGCTGGATTTACATGTTGACGACAATGACATCACTTGCGACAAGGACTGGAAGCATGTTGGGGCTAAGCATCCCTGTAATGCTCTTCTGCGCGAGAAGGGTGTCTTGGTCTATGGAACTTGGATAATGCCAGCGGTTCTTAGGAGTCATCTGCTTGAGGCAGAGCATAAGTTAGATCATATCCAAGCTGTGCTCATCATCAATGACATGATGTTTACCACTGTCTGCTCTGGGATTGGGCAACCAATCTAGTCCAGTCTCCACACAACTGGCCCCTCACTTCCATTGGGATGCAGAGAGGATTTTCTGATGCTACAAAGGATTGTCTATTCATGTATTCAATAAACCATGGTCAGCAGATGCTTTCTGGAATGTCCAAGTATGCATTTTGTGGTTTGTGATATTTGATGTCCAATCTGTTCCATTGCAGTCACAAAGTCCCACCAGTGGGAATCCCCTCTGCTTCATCTTATATGTTGACCAGGCACAACTCTCAAATTTCAGGACAGCACAAGGATACCCAGTGGTTGAGTGTTGTGCCAACCTTTCTACAAGTATTCAAAATGGCAATGGTTTCAGTGGGGGGTGTGTCATAGGGTGGCTTCCAATTGTATGCTCATACTTACATCTCTTCTCTGCTAGTGTATTTTCTAGGTTAAAGAAGACCTGAAGTGTAACATCACCATGGGAACGTTCAGCATGATGTGTGCAATTCTAGTTCTGAGTGTGTTTGAAGGGGGAAGGAGTGCCTTCAGTGGGCAAGGATTAAGTGGATAGAAAGTATTAGAGTGTGACACCACACTTGATGTGAGAGGAGTCCAAGACACAAAGGCAAGCAGATCTTTAGTAACCCCAGTGAAGGGAATATAGCACTGTTGTGGTAAAGAAGTCAAGTCTCAGGATACAGGCTACCTAAGAATTGAGTTAATATAGATAAAGGATAGTTTGTAGAAGGCAAATAGATGGTGCAATCCATAGCAATCTGCAGCAATGCACAGCAGGCCACAGTAATCACATGGGAGAGAAGTGTGAGAGAAAACATCCAAAAGAAGGAGAACATGAGAGAAGATAAGGGTCACATGGCTGAGAAGGTTGGACTAAGAATAGAACAGGGCTGGACCATATAGGGAAGAGAACATAGCCATATGAGGAAAGTTCATTACTAAGTATAGGAAAAGAAGTGGCCCCATGGCCATGTTTTTGCCTAGAGAAAAATCTTAAAGGTCTTTAGGCTTATGTGTCCCACCAGATAGGGCAGGTTGTAACATGAAGGAAACCAAGGAGCATGAATTCATTTCTCACAAATGTACAATATGGCATCAAGCTTTCTCAACAATCATCCAGTCCATTGTTGTGCTGTGAAAGTCCAGCTGTTGGCTTTAGTGTGGGGATGGTGTGAAACAGTGGCTTTTCCCCACCATTCTCATGTTGTCTGGGGATTACTAGGAACAGTATGTCCCCCCTTTCTCTCTTGCTGTTGCTGTCCTGGACTCTGATTTGCAATCACTAGGACTGTCATGGCTCTAACCCATGGGTCCAATGTGAGATTCCCATGTCCAAGATGCCTTGCTGACCATGCTGAGCGTTTGGACATCATGAAGACTTGGCCCCTCAGAACAGCTGCTGAGACACACAAACTTGTGATGCAGGCTCACAATACTATGTGCACACTAGATTGTGAAGTGCTTCTCTCCACTCAAAGTGTTTGTAAAGTCATTATAAGTGTCACTTTTTCCTTCTCATCCATTACATCCCTCATATCAATTTTCTGGAACTTGCCCCTCATGGACCCACATCATGCACTATCCTTTGATAGGCTGCATTCCAACAATAGCAGTCTTTTTGGCTATCACTTCTGGGGCATGTTCAAGATCTTGATAGAGGGCTATGGTCACCAATAAGTGGTGCAGCTGGATGCTCAGTAGGTTTTCTTATATTACTCTCCAGTTCAAACTCACTTATATTGTGAACTCAGGTCTCATGCTGTACCTTACTGGAATGGCCTGACCCACTTTTGAGAGGTCATGAATGTCTTCTTCACCAAGGGCTGAAAATATAAGGATATATCAAAAGTATGTTAATTCCTTTTCTACATTTTCATTCTGAGAATCTCTATTTCAGATCCTTGTCATTGCACCCAACATCATCCCATTAAGCAATAAGAAAGGTTGGGCCCTGCTTTGTGCATTGTGAAGCTTCTCAATTGTCAACTTATACCTTTCATTTGAGGAACACACTCAACTCTTGATTGATGCTGGACAACAGGAGCTTAAGATGTTCAGAAGTCTAATGTGGGTATGTGATATTTTGTAACCTCTATAAAAACTCACAGGCTAATCATGACTGGGAATATATTGATGTGTCCATGCCAGAGGCAACAGAAGAAGATCCTGCAAAGAAATGGAACTTCTCAAAGATGCATGTGCTAGTGCAAAGCTTCAACAATATTGAGGCAAAGGGAGCCTCTCACAATTACAACACAAAGCCTAATGAGAAGATGCACAGGCCCCTCAAGAAGTCATATAAGTTGTGAACAAATTTCCAGAACATTGCCTAACAGGTAATGTGGACTTCCATATGTAAATTTATCTGACACTTTTTGTATTAGATCTTACAGATTGAGCATGTCACATTCATGTCAGTCCTCATTTGCAGCCAGATCAACAAGATCAACAAGCTCAATGCTAACACATTGACACCTCATGAAGAATCATCAACTCACCCAGATCTGTTACCAGCATCACTAAGCACTGTGCAGGGCAGGGGATTACAGGGGAAGGTGTTTTACAATGAACATATCTCATTACACTCATAGCAGCCCCTGGCAGTGCTTCTTTCCTTTGGGGACAGCTTTTATATATGTCTTGCTAAATGGCTGACAGCAGAACTCAAAGCCAGTAATGAGGGTGGCAAGGAAATGTCATATGCTATTGAGCTCAGTCCTAGTGACAATGTAAGTTACTCCCCAAGTCCCCAAAACTTTTGAGATTGCCCTTCCTAATGCTGACCATTAATAGATTATTGAGTACAGATCCATGAAAGATTGTCTATGAGTTCAAGGTCAATCAAAAGCAATATATCAATATCCTGCACTGCAGCCCAAATTTCATGGTGATGTGCAATGCAATGGCATCATTGTGCAGACCACAAAGGGTTCTATATTTGCTCAACTTATCCTCATGTTCACCATCTCTACTGCTAATACCTTGTATCCCATATGTCTAATTCAGCCTTTGACACGCCCACAGGTCCACAGTGTGTGAAGGATTGCAACCTTGGGCTCCACCATGTTTGCACTAACCAGAATGTCATGGAGTTCATCTTTGCATGAACCATCATCTGTGGTGCTCTGCTGGTTCAGGACTTTGATAAGTTGGGGGATTATTTGGTTATGGATGTTGTTGACCACTGGGATCTGTTCCTCCAATGTCTTGAAATGTTTACAGTATGATCATTTTTTTTCTGCTTTTCATTCAATGTAATCACTCTGCTTACCTCTACCCCATACATGCAAGAGCCTGAGATATTACAATGGGCATTAATCACTGGCTAGCAAGGTATTATGCCTTGTGATTATTGCTATACATGTGCAGTGCTGCTTACGACATAGCATAGACACATAATTGTCCTCACACAGAGCTAGGTGCATAATAAATTATTCTAATAGCCTAGAATATGCCTGAAATGTTTTTGATTGAGGATCCACATGTTGACTGAGAGAGAAAGAGGAGATCATTCCTCTGAAAGAACTGATTGAGAAACACACTGAAGGTGCCTGATGCAGTGGCTGGGACAACTTTCTTGGAATCATTCCTGGTGGGAGTTGTGTCCCAGTACTCCTGAAGACCAAATGTGAAGAAGTATTGTAAGTGAACAAGCTGCATCTTACTCCCACTCACCTTGATATCCTATACTGCAGAATGGATTTTGGCTCCCTTAAGGATGCTCAAGTCTTGGCACTGGCACCATCATTGTGATGGGCAAATCTATCATGGCTATTATTGTTTGGTACTCTCAGGTAAACAAACAATTAGTGGCAACAGCAATCATCTTTCTGATTCTTTGGTCCAGGGATCACAACTGTCAACCATCCCTGCCACTCCTTCCATGGTCCTTATGGACATCATATGGCTCTTTGAATCTGCTCTAACATGAGGATGATTGGAGACACTTGCCAGCATTGCATGGTGAGTCCTTGAGGTTTACACTGAACTGCTAGTTCCACACTACTCAAGTTGTGTTTCAAGCAAACTTTGGGAAGGTATTTATGCATAATGAAGTTGGCTATGGAAGGAGGATCCAGAAATGTAAGTCGGCTCTGTCACTTGCCACTGCAAGCCATGTGGAGGCTCTTTCCCTCCTGGCAGGTTAACCATTGCATAAGTACAATCAATCTATAATATAATCTTGAGCTCATGCTGACCACCCCAGAAAACCCTATTGTGTTACACTCACTGTCTGTGCCCCACAGCTCCTGAATTACCCATAATTCAATAGGGCTCTCACAACATGGATTATTACATCCAACTATGGCATATACTCATGAGTGATCCTTCTCATTGGCTGCTGATGACAACCTATAGGACGATCTGAATGAGACCTCATCCTGACACCCCACTTGCCTCACCCCCTCAACACACCCCACTTCTACTGCAATCATGTCCACTGAAGATTTTGACTTGAACAAAAATGTTGATGACTCTGAAATGTCAGATGATTCTTTTCTCGACATGCAACCAGTCATACCTCTATCCACTTTGCAGATAGATACTGTTGAGCTGCATAAGGTTTGACATTCTTGTTCTGACTGACACTAATACAACTTCACATACATGTACCACCTCCAGGTGCTCAAGGAGACCCAGCTCAACTTTCAGAGACTGAACATCAAGTACAAAGATCTACATGCAAAGTGCAAGGTGCTGAAGTCCTCCTCAAAGTCTGCCAGCATCAAGAAGGGCCACAAGTCAGTGGGCATTCATGACAAGAGACTACACTCACTGGTGGTCGCTTTGCCTTTGTGTATGAGCTGTGGGTCAACAGCACAATCCTCAAGCCAGAGCACCCCTCTGATGTGGAACCCCTCAGCAACCAATGGTATTCAGGGACAAGCACAGAGAAACTTGCCATCTCTGAGGAGCTGTATAGCTCACTTTCCCTGCATCTCCAGGATGCACTTGCCCATGAACAGTGGTGCCTATCCTTCAAAAAAACTGTAAGTCCACTTAACTCTGAGTCTCTTTTGCTAATTATTTATGCAGTTCCTCCAACAAGTAAAGCAAGAGCATGCCAATATAGTTTACACTGCTTGTTCTATTGCTGGTGAACTATTTGGCCTCAATCCAATGTATTTTCATAGAAAGTTTGACCATGCTGAGATACCAGAGCTCTAGAGGCTCCTTCAGGACCCTGACAAACCAGAGAGATATCTTGTGTTGGTGCCAATGATCTTCCCCAATAGGATTTTTCCAATTACAAGAATGTGCTTGCAGTTGAGGAGATTCTGAAGGTGAGTCTGAGGTGTAATATCTGACTAGTATTACATGCATCACTAACTATTATGTATCAGTTCCTGAGGATTATTCTACATGGTATCTCATAGTTGGGTGGCAGTGATCCTGCAGGGAGGTGTGCATCTAAAGCTAGTCTCTGGGGGTTAACAAAGACAGTTGTGCATTCATTTTCACTGCTGATAGCTCACCTAACTAATGTGATATACCTCCACTAGAGTAGCTTTAGTTTTCTTGGTATGCACTATGATGGGCAATAAACTAGATAAAGAGCACCAACAGTGGGTGCTCAGTCACAATGGAGAAGACTATGATTAAGCCATGATGTACCTAGCTAGATAAAGAGCACAAACAGATGGTTCTATCTAGGTGTCAGTCAGAACTCAATAAAGTAAGCAATAACTAAGTGTAACATACCTCAGTCACAAAGAAGAGGCTGAGGCACATACAAGCTATTTTACAGCTTAAAAGTCAGTTTTTAGAACTGTACAGCTAGACATTAGAAACCATCAAGAGAGGTCCTATGAGATCTCAGAGTGAATTCACCAGAGATACTACAAGCATGCAGAAATGTCATATTTTGATTATTTGTGGCTCTTAAAAACATACAAAAAATCTTGAAAAAAAATACAAATTCTGTTTGACATGACCACTTACATAAGCTTGCATAAATGGAACCTTAGGGTTTATTTCTTACAAGGGGGTGCAAGTTCCTGATGACTACTACCTTATCTCTCTATTGTGCTCCTTGTTTCTCATGGCTGTGTTACCTATTATACTATCCATGACTCATTGTTCCTGAGGGCTGCACTCCTTATCTTGCTGACTCATTCCTGGGACTGTTGTCCTTGTATACACAATTCCATATGACTTATATCTATAGTACCAGTAGTATATAAAGGACACTTGTGTCTCTTAGTATCCTCAGCTTGTACTTCACTTTTATCTTGCATTCTCATTGTCTTCACTTCTCTCAACCTCTGTCTCACTTGCTGTCAAGGCCTCATTGAACCCTCAAGTTATGGTATCACTGAACACCTTGCATCCACTGAATGACTGGCACACATCATTCATCCAGATCTCTGCAAGGATCTTGACATTGTAGGCATGCTAATGGGGCTGCACCTGATAAAAACATAGAGTTGAAACAGTGCACAATACATTCTTAAAGTAGACAATCAAGCAGCCCTAAAAGCAGCTAGATTGGTGATGAACCCATCTTGCAGTGGAAGTGTTCAAGCTAGCCAGGAAGCCCAAGGACTGTGAAGGTACTGGGAGATTCAGACTGACATTCAGATGGTCCGCAGGGCATGTAGGCATAGCAGGAAATGAAGCAGTAGACAAGGAGGCAAAACTGGCAGCAGACAGGAGGCACTCTGATGCAGCTGATCTTCACTCATACCTCATGGAGCAAATCAGTCATAGCCTCTCAGCAACATGTCAAGTGAATAACGGTAAGTTAAAAACACAATTGAGCAGCAAGATGGACTTATCTCCTTGGTATAGTCACATGAAATTCAAGGACCCAGTGATGCCCTACTCACAGAAATACCTGAAATACATAAGCTGTAAAGGCTATCAAGAAAAACAGCAAGTTACCTCTTTCATTTACATGTGGGACATGCCCTGCTCAATCAGTATCTGCACCAGTTCAAGAGAGCTGACAATCCATGATGTTCAGCCTGTGGTCACCATAAGGAGATGGTAGAGCAGTTCTTATTGCAATGCCCCTAAATATGCGCATGAACAATGACCAATCTAAACCAATGTGAAGGGCACCTTCTGACCCTCAGGAAGCCAACTACATAGATGCCACAGGAAGATTTGAAATAGAGCAAGCAAGTAGTTCAATGGGGCAGCAAATAACAGATATTAGACACACTATGCTAGGGCACACTGCACAGGTAGAAAATATCATGATTACCATATAAACCTTCAACACTCCCTGCAATGAAGGGATTAGAACACATCCCCCAAAACTACAAAGGGATGTGCAACACTGCAGAAGGAGGTGATTGGGAGGAGGGTGAGGAGATTTAAAGGATGGGAGGAAGCAATCAGAGTACCTCAAGCACCAAAGCTTCCACACCATCACCCTTCACCCACCCACTGCACTCCACCAGTACTTTACCCTACACACAGCAACATCTGTGCTTTGCCACACACTCAACAATGCAACACACTCAATGCTTGGCATAGCACACCTTCAGCCCCAGGCCAAGGGAGATGCTCTTTCAGAGGAGGATTCATATGCAAGGGAAGCAGCAGGTGTTGACTATCAGAGGGCAACATGCTACACAAGATTTTGTACATTCAGGCACACAAAAATGAGTTCTTGAATAAATAAAAAAACCCCTCACACTACCCTATCACTGTGATGGCATCACCTTTTTGGTACTGTTGCAGCCACCACCATGGTGGTTGTCCTCAAAGGGATCATTGTTGCGGCTGCTACTGTCACACTGAGGTAGAGCATGAAGTGGATAATGGGGTAAGTGAGTCAGACTCCTTCACTTGCAGGAGAGTTAGACCTGTATGTTCCCAAGGTACAGGCATTATGCATCATGTTTGAGAAGGGCAAGTGTCAAAGACATGGAAACAGTGGTATTTGGAATTGACAGGTGAGTAGACTTAAATATGGACAGTGTCATACTATGTAGCAATGACTTCACTGATGAGGACATGGATTAGGAAGGGTCTCATTATAGGGGTGAGACTAGGATGATTCATAGCATGTATGGGGTGACATAGGTATGATAGGGGGTCTTCATAAAGATGGAGCAGTTGTTTTTAGCAATATCATTGTGGAGCTAGGTCATGACATCAGGGTGAAGTGGTGATGGAAGAGTTGGGATGTTAGTAGTCAATGGGCTTTAGATTGGGGTGTGTAACAGCTACTGTCCTGGAAGTTGATAACTGTCATTCCCACAGCTTTTATCATCAGGGCTGTGGTCCTGGTGGGGGTTGTTGTCTCATCATTGTGTTGCTCTATGGTTGTGGACATGTACAGCTGCCAACTTGGTTGGATGGGGCAAGTGCCATTCCTATACCATGCTCCTGAAACCTGCACATGGGCCACTTGACATGGCTAACAACTTTGGACTATTGCCTCAATGAAGCTCATGCAGGCACAGGAAGTAAAACAGCATTGATATTATGCAGGGGCCCATGCATACAGCTGCTGACTTGGTTGGATTGGGGCAAGTACCATTCCTATACCATGCTGCTGAAACCCATGCACAGGGCCCTTAACATGGCTGATAAGTTTGGGCTATTGCATCGATGAAGCTCATGCAGGCACAGGAAGTAAAACAGCACTGATATTATGCAGGGGCCCATGCATACAGCTGCTGACTTGGCCATATGGGGCCAGTGCCATTCCCATAGTATGCTGCCAAAACCCACAGGTGGGCCCATCCTCACCATTGACAAGGTAGGGCTAATACATTGGTGAAGCCTATGTGGGTGCAGAATGCCAGCCTTTGCATATTTCATGAAAGAGGCTGCCAAATGTGTCAATTGAGCCCAGTATTTTCTATGAACACAGCTGCCAATGGCTGTGAATGTGTCCAAGGCTACTCATCAAATGGACTGCTGATTGTGATGTATGGGTTAGCATTCTTTATGAAGGCCGATGGTCAAGAATGTGTGCACAAATGAGTTGTATCTTTGACTTATTAATCCCAAAGAGGCTTGACACTAATAAAGCAAAGTCATGGCATTTAGCCTTTGAAAAAGCTGAATTCTTAATTAACATAAACTGTTTACATTCAGCACCACTTGTTGAGATGTAAGGCAGCCTGGAAACACAGCATCATGCCATTGCAGGCAATCTCCATTGCTCGCTTACACCGTGCTGTCCGGCATGATGAAATGCTCATTGAAGCCCTCTGCCTGAATGTTTCTGATGATGAAGTCCTGTCACTCAGTATTCGAGTACGCATGTTAGCACTGTGTAACATATAGAAATGCTAAGACTTCTGAAAAGAGCTTTGTCAAGTGCAAAATGGGTGGCATTGACCACCCCATCCAGAGATACTCTGTGTGAGAGAAGTAGAATGTTAATAAAAACTTGATGAGAAGTAAGAAGCATAAACATAAACAAAGCTAATCAATCCACTATATCCTCTTTTTCCACCCCATTCTAAGGCATGTTCATCTGAATTGGTTTTGCACCACCTTATTTGTTTTGGTACACATGGTGCATTGTCACCAAGTCACCATTTGCCCACAAAAAGTTGACAGTAAGGTGACCATGTTATTTGTTGTGCCTTTCATTCTCTTGTCTGTTTGTGTCTGTACAATGCTCCAAGTCAAGTTTCCTTAATTAGTAGTAGCTTAGTCAGGTTGTTATATCCTGCAGAGGACAGAAAAAGTACCCTTAGTCTTATATCCTCCTCTGCAGGTGAGTAGTATAGTTGTCTCTATCTTAATATAGTCTTATATCCTCCTCTGCAGTCCCCTTGCATCCAAGGGTCCCTTATAGGTCGCATTTTGACAGACCATCAGATGATGCTGTTCCACTCTCCCCATGCCAGCCAGTTTTTCTGAAAGGTGTCAGTAATGTGGATGCATTATAGTGAGTGTAGGGAAGTACCTTAGAACAGCAGTCTCAGCACCATACCATTCCAATCCATGCCTTACATAGTGCACTACTATGCAGGCCTTTGCCTCAACTAATTTATGGAGCTGCTTTGCCCAGAGGTGGTTCCAGATGATTTATCAAAGAGGCATTGTGGTGTGTAGTGGTGAATAGAGATGGTTTGGTCCGAGTAAGATGCAAGAGAGAACATAAGGGATAAGTGATAAGTGGGTGGTTTGGATAATGGTGTGAGCTAGAGATGCACAAAGTTTTGAACTCATTTGTCAGTCCAGGAGTAATTATGAGCAAAACAAGAATTCTCCCATGAATTAAAGGCCATGCCCTACCTCCAAAGTGAGCCAGTGGAATGTCCTCACACCTGTCACCAATCTCTCTGTTTTCAAACTCATCATCTGGCTTCCAACAAAGCTACTGAGGTACCTTCAACACGACCAGCGGCCCAAATTTCAACAAATAAATACACACTGGCAGTATAAAAAAACATGCAGGTGCATTCATTCTCCCTTGTCATGAGGGACTGTAGCCAGCAAGTTAGACTTGCAGAATGGTGAGGGAGGTCATTGGAGACAATTTAGAAAGCCCTCACACCTTTTGCCACTCTCTCTGTTTTCAAACCCATTATCTGGCTTCCGACAAAGCTTCCAAGGCAGCTGCCAGCTGCCAAGGCATTGTTGACAAGGACAAAGGGAAACCAAGGGTTGGAAGGGTCTGATGGTGACACCAGGGCAGAGATGGGTAACAGCCAATTAACCTGACACAGCCAGACAACAAGTCAAGGATGCTTGAGATGGACCACATGCAGGATGAAATGAAACACCACATCAGAAAGTCAAAAACATTTCAGGTTTCCAGGTTTTTCTGAAACCTGCCAGATACCCAAAACTGGGTCATTAGTTTATTCATTTATCACAATATGAAAAAGGTCCATATAGCTGTTGTGGGCAATATTGCATACTTAATGGGTCCACTATGGACCTAGGTTCATTCAATAGCTGAAGCAAAAAAAAATTATCTTGGAAAGCTGCCAAGGCTTTAAGCAAGGGCCCATTACCACTCCTGATACCTTCAATTGGCAAAACCCATGGGAGGAGTGCAAATGAGAATATGTATATTATGCATAGGCCTATGAACAGAGCTTCCGAAATTGTCAGATGGGCCAAGTGTTATTGATCTATGAAGCTGCCAAAGTGTGGGTGTAGGCCCATTGACTGACAATTTGTGGCTACTACATCAGTGAAACCCATTGTTGATCCGAATGTGGAGAGGTACATATCTCATGTATTCAGCCCAAATAGAGCTTTCAAAATGGTCAAATATGACCATTGTCATTTCCATTCCATGCTGTCCATATCCACAGATGGGCCAATTGCCACAGCTGGCATCATAATCCACATTGATGGAGGCCATGGGGCTCTACTTTCATGACTACTGAAGCACTTTGATTGCTAATGTTGCTACTACCCACTGCTGATGACCTCTGTCAGGCCAAGCACTGTTCACTTTCATGACTGACATGGCTATCACAGTGCCATGATATTCTTTTTGACTCATGGCTATGAAACTTTGGACATGTATGGAGTGCTAGTCTACCTGCTGATATCCTGCATCACTCCATTGTCCAACTCACTGACAATTCTGTTGACCACCACAATCAAGTTGAGCCCAGTGTCATACAGTTGTCATTTTTCATTGTCAATGTGATGAAGTCTTCACATTTCGTCATGTAACATCAGGGAGGTCATGAATACTGTGGTGAACCCATTATGACATAAAGAGCTGCCAATGTGCTCAGATGGGACTGCTCACATTGTGTCCCCAACTGGCATGGTCCTCAACATGTGGCCTATTGAGCTATTGCAATTGAACATATGTGAATCACAAATCTACTGTACAATGTTCTGCACATCAGCATCGTCCAAGCTGTCCACCATCTGAATCATCACCATGAGCAAGTTGAGATCCCTCTCATCATGGTCAATAAGCCGATTTTGATGTGGCAAAGCCTTTTCATTTCATCATGCAGCAGCAAGATAGACCAAAACATGGGAGTGATGCCATCATGTTGTTCCTAAGTGGAACAGGCAGTCAGCATATTATTCTCACCCAGAATGTGATGTGTCACACTGGTTTGGGAGTATCACCATGCACTTCTTGATGTGCTGGTGTGGTTGCACTTACTGGCGGCTCCTGCATTCCCATGTCAAAGGAAGATGGAGCAGGTTCCCCACTCCCAAACCTCTGAAGCAGCAGAGTTGAGGAGCA
Source organism: Lactarius quietus (assembly GCA_015025155.1). Lineage (NCBI taxonomy): Eukaryota > Fungi > Basidiomycota > Agaricomycetes > Russulales > Russulaceae > Lactarius > Lactarius quietus. The sequence continues at coordinate 45,143 of WITN01000379.1, read as the reverse complement.
TATTACAATCAATGATATTGACACTCACCACAAGCTGCTGAAGCTTTGCCAGTTAATTGTTCAGCCTCAGTGGGCTGAGAGAAGTCAGATCTGATCTTTTTTTGTGCTTCTGGGAGCCTTCCGAAGTTTTCATAGGGCCCAGTGGGCTGAGGTACATCCGCCATGTCAAATTGGCAAGGTCCCGGATGTGGTTTCACTTCCTTCCTGAGCAAGACATCCAGCTGCAATGTTGCATGTTCAGTCTGGTGAACATGAACATTGGGAAAGTATCCCCCTGACCCTCCAAGATGGCCTTCATCTTCAGGTAAAGACATGGAATTGATGCCGAAGCTGTGTTGGCTTTGGGGTGAGGGTGAATCATCCATACTGAAGTCACTCTTGTCATCAAATGACTGGTCCTCATTGCTTCCAGCACTGATTTGATCTTCTGGCAAAGGAGGCAAATCCATACCTGAGTCAGAGTGACCTCCTTCCAGGGGTCCTACATCCATGCTGAGGCCATGTTGACTTTGTGGTGAAGCCTCAGCAGCCATTTCAGAACTTACTTCACTATCAGGAGAAAGTTCCAAATCCCACTGAATGTCCCCTGTTGCTTCCAAATGCGCGATGTATACCCCAAGTGAGAGTGATGGATGTAAGTTAGGCATTGGTATACTGTGAGGGATGAGGTTGTGATAAGGGTGACTCAGACTAATAGAATGAGCCAATATTATCTATATTTTCACAATAGATGCTGGGAAATGATTATGTGCTTTGTTTACATTGCTCCCATTAATTGGAAATTCAGTTGCTCAGTGGTAGTTAAAAAGTTGGATTCAGCAACTTCAACTTCAACTTATCTTGCCACTGAAACACATCCACCCTCAACATCTTGATCAAATGAATGCTCTTCTCACTGTCACATCCTGTGTTGAAGCTGCCACAGTGAGCAACAACTTGTTAGCAAAGCCCATTCCCAACAAGGAGACATGGAGACACCACTTCAAGGAAGAGAGGGTAAGCACTTTATTTCATTTGCGATCAGTTACATTCATCTCAATTTGAACTAGGCCAATGCAGGGCATCATTTCGGAGTCCTGTGAGAGGAGAATGGGGGGATCACACTGCCCCTGCATCCCACCCTTATGGCCTTATTTATTATTATCAAAGTATCCCACGACCCCTCGGATATCAGAAGGAACTATCCAGGTGTCATGTGGCACTTGTACTACCAACCACAGGCCAAATTCCCTGAAGAGATCTCATGTCTCTTGGCATCAAGTGTCAAGTGGGGAATTCTGGTGGGAAGCTCTTGGTAAGTTGTAACAAATCTTTCATTGGTCGTTCTCACAGTCCCATTACTCAATCAGTGGCACCTCAAAGGCCCCTTCCAAGAATCAGGCTCCTTCTGCTGACACAGCCACCAGTGCCTCAGGTGGCAGTTAAAAATGACAGCATGGATGTGGATGAGTTAGCAGGGGATGACTATGTCCCAGTGAGTAATCTCTTCTTTTATTTTTCAATTTCTCACTTTTTCCCCAGCCTTCTCAGCTGCTGCATGCTTCGAGAGCTGGGAAGGCTACCAAGAATGGTGGCACATTGCAGAAGTGGGAGGGGACGTTGCTGTTGAGGGCAGCAGCTGCGAAGCGCCATGCCAGCTCTTTGTGGCAGAAGTCAACATCTGAAGAAGAGGTGGATGAGGATATTCCTCTACCACAGTACAAATTTGAGGTGCATGATTGATCTCATTAACATTTCTCAGTTAATCAAACATGATAACAGTGTGATAGATGTGTGCTTGCTGGTGAGGAATGCAAGCCAGATCCCCTGCATCCTTACGCCTGTTGTGCCTCAAAAAAGCTGAGGTGCAGCCTCATGCCAACCAATGAGAAGACCAGCAAGGCCGTTTGGAGGAAGATGTTGGTGGCAGACATACTGCATTGGTGTATCTGCCAGCTTGAGGGGCGCATGAGCAAGCTGAAAGGACACAGCAGGAACCAGAGCCGAGGTGCCTCAGGGTCAAGACTTTCGCCATCAGCAATGCCCTTGACCCTCAAGATGGTGAGTAAGTCATCTCACTTCCCTGCCAATGCATACTCACATTCTTTTTCTCAGCCACTGCCCCCTCTCTGACTCCTGCACATGCCTCCATCTGAATCACTTCCACTGCCTCCATCCCTACCCCCTCCACCACCCCTGCCTCTGCACCCACCCCCACCACAGCTCCTGCATGTGCCATTATCCAGACCACTGCCACTGCCACCTCTGTCCCAGCCTGTGCCAGCTCCCCCACTGCATCCACTCATGCTGCCTCCCCAGTGATCTCCCCTTCTGTTACTGCTGTTGCCATGGCACCACCTATGCCCCACTTGTCTGCTGCTGAGGATGCCTATCCTGGTCCTTTCAAGATCACCTGCCATAGCTCCAGCCATACATTGCCACACTGCACTGCTGGCTTTCCAAAACTTGGCTGCCATAACTCATTGGCAGGGTGAAGATACCAACAGTACACAAGGGCCAGCCACGGACAGAAACTTGGCCTACAGGGTCACAGCTTTGGAGTGGAGGATGGATCACTTTGATGAGTGGAGGCACATGAATGAAGAGTGGATGTGGGAAGTTGAAGAAAGGTTGAGGGCAGCAGACTTGTAACACATCACTTTCCTTTCTTATCTTTCTTCTCCTCTATTATCTCTACCAGCATAGCATTTGAGGCAAGTTAGATGTAATCAATAAAGACATTCATATATTCTGTTAAAAAAACTGGAGTGGCATAACAATGACTTGCAATGAGAAGATATTGATCTGTGCCCCTGATACTGTGACAACAAGCAGTGGTTTGCACCCTTCCTGGTGGACTCACTGCCACTCCTATTAGAAATATTTTAGAGATAAGGAGCCAAGCATTGCTTACCATGCTTCCTTAACCTACACTGAGGGCTGCAGTTCACACCCAGAGTGCCAAGGCTCATGGCAGGTGACCTTTGGGCATTTGGTGTGTGTGGGGGGGGCCATTGGCAACTGTCTCTGTCTTGCCCTTTTGTTTACATTTGTGCAGCAACTCTTGTTCTTCATTGGTAGCTGCCTGAGTCAGAGGTACTGAGTGTTAGAGTGTTTGGGTTTGCCAGGGAAGCCTTCAGATGACTCACATGGCCGTTTAGGATGTGTTCCTGCTCAGGAGTGCTGGAGGTTGATCCAGAGGAACCAGGAACAAGGTTGGCAGACATATTAGCAGCTTTTTCTGCCCTTGATTTTCTGGCACCAGGGCAAGGTTGAGGTTGTTTATGAGTGAGAGGGGATGAAGGGTTGAGCTGATGTGAAGCATCATCTGTCTCATTCTCCCTGGTCAGCTGGTCTTCATGCATCTCAGCAGCTTGGACAGGGCTTTGGTCACTAGTATGCAGGCAAGAATTGGACTGTGCAGGCTTTATTTAGAGAGAAGGTGGTGAGTGTCTCTTGAAACCATGATTTGAATGATAAATTATGTTTCTGGCATCCCCAGTAACATTGTCTTGGCCCTCTCCATCAGGCACCTGCCCAGGCAAGTCATCACCATCTCCTTGAAATTCTCCACAACTCCCTTGTTCCTGGGCACTTGGCACTACCAGATCGGAAGTATTGCCAGATGCCAAGGACTGCATCCTGCCCAAATCAGCCTTCTCAACTTTCCTGAACCAGAGTGGGACCTCTCCGGCAGCTTGCCTTTGTGTCCAATGTTTGAGATGAGAATCAGCATCCTTCAGACAGATATGATAATACTGAGTGAGTGTAACACTGTTCAGCAGATACTTGGCTTTCATAAAGTCATTCTGGGCCTTGTGCAGTTGGTACCATGGGAGTCTTCCCTTTCCACTACCTGCCATGATCCCTGAAAATCTTATACACCATTGGTTTGCTGCAGAAATAGGGCATCCACTTATGGTAAATCTCACTCATGAACTTTCCAATGAGCATCTTTTTGTATGTGAGCCCCTCAATGTTGATGGCTTCCCAGCTCAGCAGCACAGGATAGCCTCTGCTGTCTATCGGCAGCTTGATATTTGGTGTCTTTTCCTTATTCCTTCCACCATCATCTTGGCCTTCATTGTTAGGTTGCACCCCTTGGAGAATTTTGTTGATGGAAATTGATCAGGAAAAAATAGACTCATACTGAAGGACTCAGCAGTCCATCTTGAGAAGTCCTCAATCAATGGGTCATTCATCCACTCTTTATTGCGTTCTTTGAAGGAAGTCCCACCATATTTCAAGTTGTTATCATGCCTATGATGGAATGTTAGAAGAATGTAGAGGATGTAGATTCTATACATACAGTATGATTGCTGGTTTGCCTTTGGCTTCGCAATACCCCCCCCAAAATGGCAACCTGATTCCAAACTGGAGGTACATGGACTCAGAAAATTCCTTAAGTGTGGTTTGCCTGTGTTTATGGAACAACCTTAGGTCATGAATCACTGTCACCTTCCATCCTGGGGAACAGATGGCCTGTGCATACTTCAACTGCCACCAAGGAGGCAGCTTATGCTCGGTCCATTTCTTTGCATCAGTTCGGTACTTCACTTTATCATCATTGTCCATTCTGTCCTCTATTATCTTGAGGGCCTTTTTGTAACATCTGAGGTAGGCTGGAGATCCCACCTTACACCCAACATTTTGGCAGCCATCTTGTCAAGTTCTTCATGATGGACATTGATCTTGGTTTTAAAAAAAAAAAAGATGGACATTGATCACAATGTCACTAAATGTCCATTTCTTGTGAAAGATGGGTGTGTTTTGGTCTCTTCTGCACTTCATCTGTAGATATCTGTGGACAAGCTATGAAATCATGAGATGGCAAAAATGTCACTGAGAGGGTACATACCATCTCTACAACATCTCTGTCAACATCTACACCATGTCTCCAGCTTCTCTTGAGCTGTTCAACACATCCCAAATGATGGAAATGCGTGTAGCTATGTCACAAGCTCTGAAGTCAGCAACTCATGTCTGCACCATGCTGGCCTGTTCATCTGTGAGCCAAACTTCCAGCCTTGAGCAAGCAGCAAGTTAAATGGAGAGAGTATGTGCATACAAAATGCATACTCACTTTTCTTCACTAGTGTCACCTTTGGTGGCCCCTTCACTATCAGCATTGGCAGTACAAGCCCTGGTGGCTTTGGCGGCTTTGGCCCTCTGACAAGCATGACCCTCAGCAACTGTCTGTACATCACCAGATGCAATAGATAGCCCATCAGTTGATGAGTCTGAGTTGTCAGAAGATGATTTTGAGAACCCATGTCACACATATTGTACGAAGTAATTGATAGAACCCACCTGCAAAGTGGCCGTATGTCTCGGGAAAGCCCACATGGGCCCATGAGGGAAATATAGTGCAAAGTCACAGATGGGCACATACAGCCTTTTGGCCAACATTGTTACCAATGGTAATGAATGGGCCCAAAGCTGTGCAAGAAATATTCTGCCAATGAATTCAAATGAGCCCAACACTGCTCATATGTGGCTGAAAGTCTCACATGGGCCCAAGGCAGTTAATGAGTGCAGAGACCAATACTTTCCCATGGGCCCAGCCCTACTCATGGGACAAGCTGCCAATTGCTTTGAATGGGCCCAGCCCCACTCATGGAACATGCTGTCGATGGTCTTGAACGGGCCCAACATTGCTTGGTAAGTATGCTGCCGATGGCCTCAAATTGGCCCAATACCACTCATGCGATATGCAGCCAAAAGTCTCACATAGGCCCAAGGCAGATAATGAGTACAGAGACTGATACTCTCCAATGGGCCAAGCACTGCTCATGGGACATGCTACTAATGGTCTTGAATGGGCCCAACACTGCTCAGTAGGTATACTGCTGATGGCCTCAAATGGCCACTCATGTGATATGTGGCCAACAGTTTCACATGGGCCCAAGGTGGATAATGAGTACAGAGACTGATACTCTCCAATGGGCCAAGTGCCACTCATGGGATATGCTACTGATAGTCTTAAATGGGCCCAACACTGCTCAGTAGGTATGCTGCCGATGGCCTCAAATGGGCCCAACACCGCTGATGTGATATGTGGCCAAAAGTCTCACATGGGCCCAAGGCTGTTTATGAGCACAGAGACCTATACTCTCCAATGGGCCCAGCCCTGCTCATGGGACATGCTGCCAATGGTCTTGAATAGGCCCAACACTACTCATGAGGTATGCTGCCGATGGCCTCAAATGGGCCCACTATTTCTCATGAGGGATATTGCTGATGGTATTGAATGAGCCCAATGCTGCTCAAGATGTATGCTGCCGATGGCCTCAAATGGGCCCAACACCACTCATGAGATATGTGGCCAAAGGTCTCACATTGGCCCAAGGTTGTTCATGAGTACAGAGACCAATACTCTCCAATGGGCCCAGCCCTGCTCATGAAATATGCTGCTGATGGCTTTGAATGGGCCCAGTAATTCTCATGAAGGATATTACCAATGGTCTTGAATGGGCCCAACGCTGCTCAGTAGGTATGCTGCCGATGGCCTCAAATGGGCCCAACACTGCCCATGAGATATGTGGCCGAAAGTCTCACATCAGCCCAAGGCCGTTCATGGTACAGAGACCGATACTATCCAATGGGCCCAGCCCCGCTAATGGGATATGCTGCCGATGGCTTTGAATGGGCCTATTATTTCCCATCAGGGATACTACCAATGGTCTTGAATAGGCCCAGTATTTCTCATGAGGGATATTACCATGTTCTTGAATGGGCCCAACACTGCTCACGAGGTATGCTGCCAATGGCCTTAAATGTGCCCATTATTTCTTGTGAGGGATATTACCGAGGGTGTTGAATGGGCCCAATGCTGCTCACGAAGTATGCTGCCAATGGCCTCAAATGGGCCCATTATTTCTCATGTGGGATAATACCAAGGTTGCTGAATGTGCTCAATGCTGCTCACAAGGTACGCTGCCGATGTCCTCAAATGGCTGAACACCGCTCATGAGATGTGTCTGAAAGTCTCACATGGGCCCAAGGCTGTTCATGAGTACAGAGACCGATACTTTCCAATGGGCCCAGTGCTGCTCGCAGGACATGCTGCCAATGGTCTTGAATGAGCCCAGTATTTCTCATGAGGGATAATACTGATGGTCTTGAATGGGCCCAATGCTGCTCACGAGGTATGCTGCTGATGGCCTCAAATGGGCCCATTATTTCTCAGAAGGGATAGTACAGAGGGTGTTGAATTGGCCCAACACTGCTCATGAGGTATGCTGCCGATGCTGCCACTGGTCTTGAACAGGCCCAGTATTTTCCATGAGGGATATTACCTATGCTGTTGAATGGGCCCAGTATTTCTCATGAAGGATATTATTGATATTGTTGAATGGGCCCAGTGCCACTCATGGGACATGCTGTCAATTGTCTTGAATAGGCCCAGTGCCGCTCATGGTACAGGCTGCCGATCGTCTTGAATGAGCCCAACATTACTCATGAGAACAGAGACCAACGCTCTCAAATGGGCCCAAGCTTTTAACAATTCAATGCACATTTAGCATTTTGAAAAACCAGATTTAGAATTGATGTAAATTGTTTATATTTGGCACTATTTGTAGAGATGAAAGGTGAACTGTCTGCCAAACATCATTTCGTTGCAGGTGGCCACACTGGCTCCCCTACACCATGCCATTCAATGTGACAGAATGTTTGCCAAAACTCTCAGCAAGAACGTCTGCGATGATAAGCTTCTGCTGCTCAGTATTTGAGCACGAGTGTCAGCAATGCATAACGTATAGAACAATCGGTTAAGACTTACCAGAAGACATTTGTTGACCACAAAACAGGTGGTAATGACGCCGCATTTGAGAGATGCCATGAGTGAGAGAGGGGGAAAGTTAAGAAGTGGGCGATGAGAAGTAAAAAGATTTAAACAATCATAATCCAAGCCCTGTATTCTATAGTCCCACCCCATACCATCCAAATCCAACCCTCCATTTAGTCTTTTTTGTATACATGGTGCATCATGTTGTGCTTTCCATTTGCTCACAAGAAATCAATGGTAAGGTGACCGCCGCCGTGTTTGCTGGGACTCTCCCCATGCCAGCCAATTGTTCTACAAGGTTTCAGTATTGGGCATGCATTAAAGGGAGCCCCTCTTTGCATAGTGCAAGAATATGCGATTTGTTGCCTCCACTCATTTGTGGAGTTACCTTGCCCAGAGTGTGCCTCAAATAATACGGTGAAGCTGCATTGCAGCGGTGAGTGAATAGATTGTGAGTGGGTGGTGTGGGTGGTGGGTGAGGGAGAAAGTAAAGGGATGAGTGATGCACAGGTGGGTTGGATAACGGTGTGAGGCGAGAGATGTATAAACATTTGAACTTGTTTGTCAGTTTCTCGCACAACTTGAAGGCAAGCCATACCTAAAAAATGAGCCAGTGGAATCTCTCTGTTTTCAAACTTGTCACCTGGCTTCTGACAAAGCTGCCAAGGTATCTTTGACACTGCTAGGAGCCCAAATTTCAACGAACAAATACACACTGGCACTATATTTAAAAAAAATACACACTGGCACGTTCATTCTCCCTCATCATGAGGGACAGCAGCCAGCAAGGTAAACTTGAAGAATGGTGAGGAAGATCATAGAAGACAAGTTGGAAAGACCTCACACCTGTCACCATTCTCTCTATCAAACTAGTCATCTGGCTTCCAATGAAGCTGCCGAGGTATCTTCCACATGGCCCGGGAGCACAAATTTCAATGACCAAATACAGAGACAAGATTGACCAGTGAGTGGCTGGTAGATGACAAGGACAAAGAGAGACCAAGGGTCGGAAGGGCTTGACAGTGACATCAGGACAGAGATGGGCAACAGCCAATTCACCTGACGCAGCCAGACAATGAGTCAAAGATGCCTGTGATGAAACACATGCAGGAAGAAATGAAAAAGCCTCATCAGGAAACTGACAAAGTTTTTGGGTTTTTCTGGGTTTTTTCCAAAACCACCCTAAATTTTATTCATTTATTTCAATTTTTTTGGTCCATATAGCCTTTGTGGGAAACATTGCATACTTGATTGGTCCACTATGGATCTAGCTGGGTTCATTGAATAGCTGAAGCCAAAAAAAAAACATCTTGGGAAGCAGCCAAAGCTCAACAATGGGCCATTGCCGCTCCAGATAATCTCAATTGGTAAAACCCATGCAAGACGTTCAAATGAGAAGATGTATATTATGTGTCGGCCTATGAATAGAGCTTCTGAAATCATTGGATGGGGAAAGTGTTATTGATCTCCAAAACTGCTGAGTTCGTGTTCATGACTGACATGGCTGTCACAGTGCTGCAATATGCTTTTCAACACATGGCTATGATACTTTGAACATGTATGGAGTGCAAGTCTACCTTCTGATATCCTGCATTGCTCCATCGTCCAAGTCACTGATGATTCTGTTGACCACTGCAATCAACTTAAGTCTGTCATCATAAAGTTGTTGAATTTCATTGTTGATGCGATGAAGTCTTCACATTTCATTGCATAACAACAGTGAGGTCGCGAATACTGGGGTGAACCCATTATCTTGCACCTGAGCAGGGCAGATAGTTAGCATTTGCTATGCTAGCCAGCAGGTAATGCATCACACTAGTTCAGTATCATTTTCAAGAGCATCTTGATGCAATTGTAGGTTTGTTCCTGCCTGGTGTTCCTGCATTTCCAGGGCATAAGGATGCGGAGGGCACTCTCCCCATTTCCAGACTGCATCTGAAAAGTTAGAGTTGTTGTAATTAGTGAACATGAGACTCACTACCTTCTGCCAAAGGGTTACCAGTCGGTTTATCAACCCTGGCATCCTCTTGTGTTGCCAAAGTCAGAGATGCAATACAATGAGAAAATGGAGACTCACTGCCTGCTGCCAAAGGGCTCCCAGTCAACTCATCAACATCGGTGTGCAGAGTTGCACCCATCCCTACATCCTCTTCTTGTGCTACTGAGGGGTTGTAAATTTGCTCTCCAGGCTTGGCAGCCCAAGGAAAAGTTACTGGCAGCGGCTCTGTTCCCTCACCTTGTGCTGCATGAAAGGGCACTGCAGTCATGCCAAAGTCGTCCAGACCTTCCAGGAGGAGAGTTGAAGCCATGCTGTAGCTGCATTTACTTTGATGTGAAGGAGATTCGTCCCCATCAAAGTTGTCCTTGTCTGATCATGGGTATGTGTCCATTTGACTGTTGGTTTGATCTTATGGCGGGTGTGGTTGGGCAACATCTGGTAAGATCTCCATATTCATGCCATAGCTGCGTTGGCTTCCCGGCGAGCTCTTGGCAGCCATGGAGAAACCATCTTCACTTTCAGGAGAAAGTGGGGTCTCCATCCAGCCCCCTTTTTCTACTGGAGGAGGGTTCCCAAGCTGCTGACGGTTGATAGAGATTGAGAGGTGTGGCTTAGGAGGCACGGATGATGTTGGATGGAAGTGCAATGTTTTGATAAGAGTAGATATATTTATATATATAAATGGTGCACAGGATCCTGTTGCCATTTTCATGCCACTTGATGTAAATTGGAAATTCAGTTATGCGGCAAGCGGACTTCAAGTTCAACTTTGTGGCACGAAACATGGCTTCTTCACTCTCACACACAAAACATGAATGACTCCTCACCTTCGCATCCTGCATTGAAGCTGCTGTGGATAGCTACAGATCTGTGATGCCCATTCCCAACAGAATGGAATGGGAGAGTCGCTTCAACGATGAGAGGGTAAGTGCACTCTATTTAATAGCCATGTTCTAATCCCAATTTGAACTAGGTCAGAGTGCTGTCAAAATTTCGTCGCTTGATGGATGAGAATGGAGGCATCCCACCAGCGCTGCATCCCACATTGGGAGCACTTTTCATCATCTGTCACAACAGGGCCGATTTTTCGGAAATCAGCAGGAACCATGGTGATCTCCCCAAACTGTCACACTTCAATCATTGGGCCAAGTTCCCCAACGACATCTCAAATCTATTGCCTTTGAAGGAGGAGCGCTGGTGGGAGTTTCTCAGTAAGTAGTGATCGACTATCTCTTTCCCACTCTCACAATCACACACAGCTGCTGAGGCTTGCGAATGGGCAAGGATACCCAACCTTTCACTTCCCAACCCCTCACCATCCAACCTGTCTCTGCCAAGCCCCTCAACCCAGTGCCTGTGATGAGTGTCTCACTGTTTATATGCAACAGAGAGACCAAGGATCACAAGGAACAGGGTGGCTAACGTCGAACCAACAAGGGAGTAGAACAGGGAGAGAAGACAATGGGCCACGAGTAACAAGACAAGGATGAGGAACAACCCAATGGTGGGAAGCTGCTCAGTAACAGGGAATGGTACAAGTGGGGATGTCGCAAGTGGACAGTCTGAGGGACTGTCCATTATATTGCCCTAGCTTATATACCCAAATACATGGTCTGTGCGTACTTTAGGGGAGGCCCAACTCCGATCCACAGGTGGGCCCATGGAATACTCTAGAAGGGTTCCAAATATACTGTCCAATAGCAAGTCTCTGATAAGCTCCACTTATCTAGTGACTTACTCAGTCATCCTTTGCTTGGTAAGTCCCAGTTCCGGACCGGGCCTTTCTTGAATAGGAAGGTGAGGATTATCAAATCCTTTCACACGCGTCGTCTTGGCTAGTTCTACTAGACCAATACTTTGCTTCCCTGGTTTTGTGTGCGCGCTCTCTTGCACACCCTTGAGGTTCATGGGTTTGTCGCGGACCGAGGTATAGGTTCGTGACAGTGCCACCCAACCTGTCTCCGCTCAACCCCTCGCCACTCAATCTGTCTCCATGGAAAAAGAAACTTCCAAGGGTCAGGCTAACACTCCCACCATATCCAAATGAGTGGAAGGGTTCAGATATGGAGGAAGTTGATGAATTAGAGGATGACTACTACAGTCCAGTGAGTCACTAAACATTTCTTCCTTCTCAGTGCTTCTCACATGTTTACAAGCACTCTGCGATTGCAGGGAGTTTGTCTACAGCCAGGGGGGATGCCACAAGAGGTACTGAGTCGAGAAAATGGAAGGGTGCCTCGCTACCAGGGCAAGCAACTGCAAAGTGCCATCCTAGCACTTCGCACGGGCAGCAGTCTGAATCTGCAGAAGATTTAGACAAGGTGGCAGCAGAATACAAGTTCGAGGTGAGCGGTTGTCCTTCTAGACACCTCTAAGTTGACTAAACAATATTACAGTGTGATAGATGCATGAGGGCTGGCGTTGACTGCAAGCCAGACCCCATTCGCCCTTGCCACCTGTGTGTCTCAAAGAAACTGTGGTGCAGCCTCATGCCATGGAACAAGAAGACCAGTAGGGCTGACCGGAGCAAGACTAAGGCTGAAGACATACTTGCATATCGAATCTGTCAGCTCAAGGGAGGTAAAGGCAAGAAGACAGCGCGCAGGCCACCTTGGCAAAGGAAAGAGGCATTGGGATTGGCAGCATCACCGTCGACAAGACTTTCGACCCTGGACCTGGAGAGTGGGTCATCATCTTCCCCTGCTGAGTCCCTTCCTGGCAGCAATTTGCCTGCTGCCACTACCACTGCAGACTTGTTTATAGATGCCCCTCCCCTCCCAACAACATTTCAATGCCCAATGACCCCTCCAGCCCCCAATTTGCCTCCTCCCATCACTGCGTCTGCCTCCCTTGTTAATTTTGCATCCACTTTCCCCACCATCTCTACTCCCGCCATCTCCTCCACTTCCACCTCCACCACACTCACCATCATTCCTGCTGCCATTTCATCTACCGGTAGCAACAACTATCTCACAGCAGCCACCACATTACTGGCGGTCACTCCTTCACCAGCAGCTCAGCTATCAAGCCCTTCATATCTTGGGACGCTGGCAGTAGCACCGTCATTACATCACCATATCACAAGCCAGAGGTGCTAGGCACATAATCTGTAGAGGCACCTGCAGCTTGATTTAAATGATTTTTAAGAGGGCATGGGTGTGGGCATGGGCAAGAGGGTGAAGGGTTGGGTGAACGTAGAGCTTCATCTTCCCCATCTTCCTCTGTCGGCAGCTATTTGTGTGCCTTGGCAGCTTGGGCAGACCTTTTGTTGCTGGTACAGGGAAAGACTGAGGGTGAGGGTGCTTTATTCATTGTAGCAGGTAGTGAGCGTCTGCTGTAACCATGAGTTTTGAGTTGACTTACTTAGTTTGAGTTCCTGGCAGCATCTCCTCGGCCTTGTCTGTCAGGCACCTTCTTGGATGATCCCTCACCACCTCCTTGGGATGTTCTGTGAAACACTCATTCCTGGTTCTCCTGGGAATCTTGTAGAGTCCCTTCCGGTTGATTCCTTGGTCCTACTGGACTGGAGGTATCATCATTTACTGAGACCTTCTTTCCATGCCGGTTGGCATTCACACTGTTTTTGAACTGGAACAGGATCTCCCTGGCAGCTTGCCTCTGAGTCCAGTGCTTGAGGAGAGCATCAATGTCCTCAACACGAATATGGTGGTATTGAGTGAGAGTGATGCCATTCCGCAGATACTGGGGAAGAATGAAGTCATCTGGGGCCTCTGACAGTCTCACCCATGGGATTCTTCCCTTGCCGCCACCTGCTGCCACCTCTGGTGTTTGTTTAAGAGATCATTTCCCCTTAATAATTAAACTGCTGTTCACTCACTGTACAACTGTGTCATGAACTTGTCGATGAGCAACTTCTTGCATGTGTGTCCCTCCTGATTGATTGCTTCCCAGCTCAGCAGCACCGGATACCCATGTCTATTCATTGGCAGCTTGATATTTTTGGGATTCTCACCACCATTTCTAGATTTACCCCTGGGAAGTGTGTTGCATCAGTATATTATCTTGAAGCGAAATGGAAACTAACCAAGTGACTCAGCAGTCCATTTTAAGTAGTCATCAATCAACTAATGGGTTGCTCTGCCACTGTTTATGGAATTTTTTAAATGATGTCACTCCCATCTTGTCATTGATATCATAGCTATGATGATGCTTTAGAATTTAAACAGGATATGAATCTATTATGTACAGCATGACTGTGGGTTCACCATCTGCATCACAGTAGCCTGCCAAAACAATGACCTGCACTCCAAACTGGTGGTACATGGTCACAGAAAAATCCTGAAGTGTGCTTTGTCCATATTTCTCCATCAACCTTGGTTCATAAGATTTTGTCACTTTTCATCAGGTAGAATTATAAACATGCGCCTACCACTGCTGCTGCTGAGGTGGTGGCTTATGCTCCACCCATTTCTTTGCCTCTGCTTGGTACTTCACTCGCGTTTCTTCATACAATTGGTCATTGACTGTCTTGATGGCTCTTTTGTAACAGCCAAGGTAGGCTGGCAACCCTGCCTTAGCACCAGACATTTCCGCAGCCAGCTTGTCAATTTCCTCCTGGTGGAAATCAATGACAATGTTGGTGTATGTCCATATTTTATGGAAGTTGGGTGTCTTCTTACTCCATCTGTGCCTACTATGAAGATGTCTGTGGACAAGCTACACAAGCATGAGAGAGGGAAAATGTAGTTAAGAATATGCATACCTTCTTGACAATCTCTCTGTCAAAGTCTACATCCTGTGTCCAAGTTCTTTCAATTTGTGTGACAGAATCTTGGATAATGATTAAGCGGGTCTCTGGGTCAGCAGTTCTGAATTCACCAAGTCATCTCTGCAGACTGCTGACTTGCTCATCCATCAGAAAAATATCTTCCCTTGGATATACAGTGAGTTCAATAGATGGCATAAGCACATATAAAGAGCTTGTGCACCTTTCTTTACCCACAGTTTCTCTGTCTTCATTGTAAGCCTCACCTCCCATGGCACCTCCATTGGCAACCTCACTTGGCATGGCATCTTCATTGGCAGGTAGGTGGGTAGTTGTCATTGGCAGCCTCACTTGGCATGTAGTCTTCATTGGCAGCCTCACTTGTTACAGAGTCTTCATTGGCAGCCTCCTTGCCATTGTTAGCCTTATTCCTTTTGGCAGCAAGTTTGGCAGCAAGAGCCTTCTTTTTGGCAGCACGTTTGGCAGCAAGAGCGCAAGCTCTGGCACGACCCTCAGCCATTGTCTGTTCATCACCAGACACGAGTAAACACTGGTCAGAATGTGAGTCTGCATCATCTTCTTCCATATAGTCAGGATAATCTGAGTCATTGGAAGGATAATCCGAGTCATCAGGATAGTCTGAGCCTTCAGAAGAGTGAATCAACCAGTCAGAACCCAAAAGGTCAGAAAGGCCATGTGCAGCAGCTTTCTTTGCTTTCTTCTTACTGGGAGCCATTGTCTTGCTGAGAAAGAGGGCCATAGAGGGGTGGTATTCTCAAGGCGGAGAGACACAGAGGGGCGAAAGAGTATTTCAGCAGCCGTCTTTGTGGACACATACGTTATATGCGCATCCTGACATGGGTTTCACTGATACATTAGCCCTAACTTGTCAGCCATGGGCAGCAGAAATGTTTGTCATGTGCCGATTTGGTGTGTTTGTTTTTTGGCAGCTATGACCCATCCATATGTTACGTGCAATATCCTTGACACTTACAAATGGACAATATTCATGCCCCTCTGACTTGCACACTCGCCCCCCTGAGTCTTTCCAATCTCTGTGCTGAATATCTCAAAGACCAGTTCCAATTCAGGCTAAATGTGCACTCATCTGATGCAAATACTGTTGCTATGACACCAGAACTACTGCCCTTGATGCTGCCAGTGCCTTTAACTTTGGAGCTGGATCGCATTGCAGTCACTCTTGTGGATGCATTCCTGAACCGTGGTGAGCATATAGATGGGACACCTTCAGCATCATATCCTAACGCAGAGAGCAGTAGAGATAGACTGGGATGTGACACAATATGCAGATAAGCTTCTGAGAAAGCCAGTAAATTCAGGAACAAAAGATGCATGGACCACCAAGACCAGTCTCAGGAAAGGGTATCCTCCGCTGAATGGCTCAGCTGCTGAAGTACCCATTTCAAGACCTTGCATTATTGTTGACATGCACAGAGTTATATTGGCATGGTATCTTCCCGGGATCTTAAGGGATTCTTGACAGGTAAGATCAGTCACCCTGTCTGTTCGCAGGATGAATATAATTCATATCAGAGAGAAATGATGGCAGCGATGGAGAAGTTGCACCTGTTACTGGGAAAACACCAAGGGAATGGCTCATGGCGTAATAATCCTGAAATTTATTGTTTGAAAACAACAGATGTCTGAGGTTCACTCAACATATCACCCACATGGTTCCAACAAGTGCATGAGGTAAGTGGTTTCAAAATGTAAAATTTCATCATCAGTAGCTGATTTGCAATGAAGACCATGCAGGATTGGCCTGAAGCTGCCACTATTTTCAGAAAGCCAGCTGCCTTGGAATGTCTAGATGCCATCTCCCAATCAAACTCAATATTGAGCACAATCCTGGCTGTCATAAATCCGCCACTTCACAAGGCAGGTCAGCAGACCTTCAACCAACTGAGGCAGCGTGCCAATATCCAGCCTCAGGATGTCCTTTGCCAGTGGACTTCCATCTTCAATGGCATCGCTGTTATTTGCAACCACCTAACACCACCACACCAGGATGGCAATTCCAGAAGACAGTGGTATGATCTACTGGTGACACTGGGGCGCTACCAAAATTGCAATCTGGAGCTACCGGGACTTGGACTTTCATTGGAGTATGGCCCTGGTACTGTAGTTGGCCTACTAGGAGTGACACTGGAGCATGAAGTGCCCAGCTTTGATGGAGAAAGATTATGCTATGCATACTTCATGAGGGATAACATTCATGAGCGGGCTAAGGTTTCAGGGCATTCTTGGATGACAACAAGTCACTATCAGCAGGGCAGAGGCAATACTTAATTCTTCATAGACTACTTTCATCTACAAAGCCTGTCCTCTATGTTATTCAAGACGTTACTGGCAATGGAAATAAGTAAGATGGCTCATTGAAGGGAGTACAAGGCTTCGGCCCTCATACATAGCCTTGATGCTTCATAAAGTCATATATACATATTGTATTTGTTTGGAATCTAACCAAATATTTCGTGCATGCACATCTTCAAAGAAATTGAATTATAGTCCATGTTCACAGGTACAATATTTACTCATCCTTTCCAGAATTCCTTTCCATTGCAGGGAATGGGTCCCTAGAAATGCATGAGTCTTTTGGGGCATGCCAACTGCGGTAGATTCATGGTTTCGCTAGCTTTTTTGCTGGTGCGATGTTGAATAGATGGGTCATTGGGTTGTTTTTTTGGTAGCTCACCCATTATTTCTACGCGGCGATAGCATCAAGTGGTTTTGGTTGAGCCAAGTCAAGCAATTCATAAGTATGGGGCACACCCATCCTGCACTTCTAGATACCATAGAACCATACTTTGTATCTCATTCTGTCTGTGCAAGCCACTTCCCTTGTTTTTGTGGTGGAGTCAGACTGCGTATTTCGTCTGTAGCCATCTTGCCAAGGCTGCCGAGATGCTGATTGGTCCAGCAGCAGCACTGCCAAATCAGGCCATCAAGCACCCTAATTCCACTTATGGTAGATCCCGATAGAACTGTACGGAGGCTGCCAAGGCTGCCAAGATGCTTATTGGGTCTAGTTGAAGCACTGCCAAACTGGGCCATCACACGCCCTGATCCCACTTACGATAGACCCCAATGGAACTATATGGCAGAGGCCCCAAAAATAATGAAAGGTCCCATTACTGGGTTTCTTTGAAAAAGGAAGGAGGCTCTGGATGTAATGTCGGAACTACTGAGCTAACTATGGATACCAAATTATGCTTACAGTAGCTACCAATGAATCTTGAGAATAGGGACCCAAAAATGATGACTAGTGTTGTTGCCAGGTAACTTTTGGAAGAGACACTTTTGCCGACATAGAACTGTTTATCAATATTTATCCTGCATGGTTAATGACTGGTTGAACATGGCAATATCATCATACTACCAAAGGCATGACATTATTCATTGGGCTCTCTCCTCACCACTCAGCAGACTTACTCATGTCACAATTCCTAGGAACAAGGTCAAACTCCAGGCGTATCAGCGGGACTATGCTCAGCGGAAGTGAGCTCCAGGTCATAGAAAGATCAGCAAGGCAGAGTGTGTGCTATTGAAGGAGCAGCAGGTGCAAAAATCCCAGCTCATGAAAATGGAAGACTTACTGGTGCACCCAAGAGCTGCTTTTGACTGGTGCATCTCTCCCCCAGACCCATAATTTTAGTCTCACATGAAAAGTAAGGGCTCATGCATGTGCACTTATTGTATGCTCACAAGAGGTAGATCCCCAATGCACTCCAGACATGGTGTGAGATGAAGAACAGGCTCGAGAATACTTCGATGAAACCAGAGGCATACTCCAGCTCTTTTGCCTTTGTGGGTGGATGATTGAAGACTTTATTCAAGAGAAAATTGCAGAGGCAGAAAAAATAATGGCAGTACCACGGAAAGAAGAGAAAGACATGTCCACCTTCACGGCTTACAATGCTCGGTAGCTGGCACTGTTCAAGAGGAAGTGCTGGTATGGCAGCCAGAGTATGCCACTTCTTGTGTAAAGCTGGACAGGGCAATTGTATGGGATGGTCAAGTGTATGTGATGAAATTAATTTGCCATTTTCTGGCCTCACTCATCTGTCCAGAGTTAATTTGAGGAAGTTTCGGCAGCTTTATGGCTGGTGATACCGATTGTCCCAGCGCTAGTCAAGCAATGCACATATATGCCATTCTCAAAATTTCACTAGATAAAAGCATACTTTACATTTAATAAATGACAGTCGTGAAGAAGTGTCTGCTGAATCAGAAATAACTAGGCAATGTCCATAAACATAATGCAGCCAGCAAAAAGTTTGGACTAATCAGGTATGCAAAAGTGGGTGGTTCAATTTCTGCCAATGAAAGCTGCCAGTAGCAGCACGAGTGGTCACAGGTGGCCCCAGGGCCAGTTAAACCTGCTGTAAGGCTGAGTGGAGACGTCACTTGTCCATTCTTTGTGAAGGGTACACATCACAACATGTGAAGTTACTACACTCAGGGCTCTATGGCACCAAAAGGCATAAAGAAATCAAAACTCATTCAGAGAAGGTCCAAGGCTAAGTTGGTTGAGTGGGAGGCTCAGGAGCTCTCCTGAGGAACTAGATACATCCTGGTGGAAGTGAAAAGCTTCAAAAATTTGCAGACACCACAAAGAAATACCACCTGAATGGAAATAGATGTCCATGAGGCAGCATTGCATGAAGCTGATCCCCTATCCATGGATGTTGATGAGATATTCAAAATGGAGGAGAGGGATGTCCCTGAACAGAGGAGAGTGGAGGTGCACCAACTGCTTTCCTGCTCTTGTACTCTTCAAGGAGTGTTGCCGAAGCTTCCACCAGCGGCTTCCTTTCCACAGAGTTCAGAAGTGGACAGGGAAATACTTTATTCCATCATGGTTGTGGGAGGTCGGAATAAGCTTGTGCCTTGGACACTCAGGGGGATTATTCCCACTTCAAAGTGTTCGTCTTTGACCATTATATGTTCAAAATCCTAGTCTAAAAACTGCAGTCACAAAAGGACTATGAAGAAGAAGAAAACCCAAACAGCAGCTGCGATGAATGCGATACAGTTGCTGACCTTAGCTTTGGCAGCTCAAAGCCTGGACGTCATGACAAAGAGGAACATCCAATCATGACTGTTATTGATAGGTCTGGCA
The DNA here is from genome assembly GCA_015025155.1 of Lactarius quietus. Lineage (NCBI taxonomy): Eukaryota > Fungi > Basidiomycota > Agaricomycetes > Russulales > Russulaceae > Lactarius > Lactarius quietus. Next base: position 25,507 of record WITN01000379.1, on the reverse strand, counting down.
TCCATGAGATCGGTGTCAGTTGATGCCACTGCCCTGGAGCTCCCAAGTGCAACTTGCAGTTGATGACAGCAGGGCACTTTCTGGCAACATTTCGCAAACCCAAGACAGCATTCACTTTCAGGGTGCTGAAAGACTTCCATCTGGATATCTTGAATGCAAGACCACTCCAAGCCAGTTTTTCAGCCATCTAAGGAGACTCACAAATGATGAGTTTCCAAATACTGTGACAGTGGGAGGGCTTAGTGTATTTGCCAAACATAGACTGACTGGCAGAGTCAGGACCAATATTGGGAGCTACTGAGGGTCTGCCGACAGTGGAGGGCGCTCATTTCTTGAAAGAAATTTGGCTTCAGGTACAATAGAAATGAAGAACAGAAACCAGGATCGATGGCTGTATTCTGTGCTTTGTGCATGCAACCTGGAATCAACCTCCCAGAAAACTGGAGAGAGTACGAAATAGGTATGTGAATGTATCTCGATGCCTCATAGCTGCTGACATATTACTCCAGCGATATTATCTTCATGCAAGGTTTCATGATGGACGGAAACTTTCAAGCAGAGCACATGAAGATGAGAAACCCAGAGAATGATGTTCCTCTTTCCAAAGGCACAGGATTCATGGTCAGCCGAAAACCATATGAGTTGCATCTACAGTCGGCAATAGAGAGGCAGCAGGTATGTTCTATCTCTAGCATTTTACGACAAGTGGGGGCTCATGCAGGAAAAGAGATCAACGTGCCATGATCACTGTGTGGTAAATAATGGGGCATTTGTACCTGATGCAGTTGTTGACTTTCAAAAGGGAGAAGCATGAGTTCTCATATCTCTTGTTATGCGCTCAGTGAAAATCTCATCTCCTACAATGTCATGTGCCAATGGAGTGTTCATATGATGGACAGGGTGAACTGCAGCGCCTATCTCAAACTTCCGACAACCTGAAGCTCAAGCTGGTGATTGGTCTCTTCCATATTCACGGTCATCAAGATACCTGTCTGGCTAGGTATTCACCCAGTTTCATCAAGGGAGATGGCAAATTGATGGCAAGACTATCGAAACACTTTGGGCACCACTTAACAAGATCACCAGAAGCACAAGAGGAATGTCAACATCACATCGCTGGGAGGTCATAGACAACCACATGAACAACTCCAATTGGAGAAGCTTGTCAACCTAGGTATGTTCCCTCCTGTAGATACCACATCAATGCTTATATTCCTTGGCAGTCAATGCTGTTTCTAGACGCTACTGAAAGGCCTTGCAGGAGTCACATTGAGCATGGCAGCATTTGAGTCCATTAATGCATCAGCAAGTTCAAACTCCATTTATGTTTGGAGTGCCGAAGAAGGAAATGCTCAGAGGGAGTGACATCATGATGTCAAAGTCATGGATATCTATGACATAAAAATGAAACAATGTGAGTCCCGTCACTATATGATACTCTTGGCCTCAAATCAGTTTTCAGTCCCGTCATGTGCAGAAATACTTCTAGAATTGACAGAGAAGGAGATCAGTGCCTCCGGCCATGAGAGACATGCAACATGGATTGGTACCGGATTGAAAATCCAGGAGATGCAGTAGGCTACCTTTTGGCAGCTTCCCCACTGAGACTCCTGATGATGACTTAACAATAAAAACTTAGGGTATCACTTCAAGCCCTAGTAAGGAAGATTGGGTCCCATTTTACTCCAGATCAACAAAGGGAAGTCGCAGTGAAGCAGGCACAACTCCAAGAAAGAGTTGACACATTCCATAAGCAGGCAGCTAATATTCTCCAGGCTGTCTCTGAAGGTGGAGCCAACTCACTGGTAATGGAATCCTATGTTGGCACAGAATTCAATGGAATTGGCAAAGAAGATGATGACAATGTGCATTCTTCATCTGCCAAGACCATGATCAAACACACTTATCTGGGAAATTCTGCTGCCAATGGCTGTGTGGACATGGAGTATATTTCATTGCATCTTCCCTCACATTTCAGATGCAACTGGTGCAATAAAAATGCAGCCAAAGACCTAGCAAAGGCAGAACTGCGCTTAGGGAAGGGCCAGCTCAGCGACTCTCTGCACCATATTCGAATTGCCCTGGGATACAAATCCTATTTGTTCAGACATGATGTTCACCCAGCACATATGCAAAAGCTCAAAACACATGCTTGGGAGGGGGTGCATGCCGTTGAATGAACAGTGCAGCTTCACGCACATGTGTACACTCGTGCGTGGCAGGCAATGGTAGACCTTGGAACCAGCAACAATCTCTCCTCCTTGAATGGTACAAAATATTGAGGTGGCAGCACTTGTCTGTCAAGACTAGCATAATTATTGTGCCTCAAGTGTGGGGGCAATGGAACACAAGATTGCCTTGGTTTTGGTCAATGGATGTTCGGCAGGAAACTGATGTTGGGGAATGGGTGGAAGACTGTACATGATTCATTCACACTGCTTAATAAATTTAACCCTCAATACAGTTTTTTGAGTGTATTGGCTTTGAGCCAAAGCTCAAAAGACTCGATGGGTTGAGGAACTTCAGTGTCTCCAAGTTGAGATGGAGTCGGCAGTCATGTATCTTAAACATCAAGAGCGAGCTTGGCAGGATAAAGGGGAGACCATTGATTCTCAACCACAGCCTGGGCATGCTGCATGGATGGCCAGACAAAGTGCAATGTGGTGTTCAATGGCTGCACAGGCAGAATCTCCATTTACTGCTTTGCTCAGGAATGACCCACCTCCTGAATTTGCCAAAGTAATATGTCCACAATCAAGTCCTTAAAGCCAGCCAGTTGCTTATAGTATGTCCAACTAGCTATTGGTAGCCAACCCAGATTTAGAACTACAATTCCTTGCGAAATGTTCCTGTTAATTAGCATTGCATACAGTTTCTTCATTTACAATGGAGTTCCAGTCTAGCAGCTCTCTTTGTGGGCCCATTCATAATGTGTACACACACTCTCCCTTGCCTGAAAGAGCTTCACCAATGGTTTGCATCCAGCTTGTGAGCCATGGGAAATAGGCCTATCCATGTACTTCGGCAAGATGGCATTGCAAGGACACTTGCCTCATATAACCATTTTGGTAGCTTAATTTGCAGGCCCATACGTGCATGTACATACTTCTCAGTCTTCTGTATGTAGCTATCGGCAACTGCCAATGGAATATACCCCAGGAATTGTGTGCATAACATTATTGGTAGTTGTCAGCAGCTTCTACCGGCTGCCTCTGCATAGTGATGCTCCTCAGCCTTGATTGTTATACCTGTGGCAATACCTAGCCATTAGCAGCTTCCGGTAGAATACCCAGGTCATGTGAATCAAGCCAAGCATCATTCTGGAGGTACTTAGCTTTGATAGAGTAAGCATCAGTAGCTCCAAATGGAGATATCTAAGAATAATATACATGATGTAGCATCAGTGTAGACTTATTTTATACATTATCAGAAGTCCTCATCAACTTCTACGGGCACCCTATACATTTACTTCCATTCCTATCCCATTTGCAACACTATCCTGCATATCATGTCGTCTGAAACAGGAGCCTCAATATTAGATTCTGTCCTCACCTGCATTGGGGAGAGGATTTCCATCATTCTTCACCAGCCTGGTGATAAAGACGAAAGCTATATTGCCAGCTTACACAATGAAGTCGTAAGTATTATTTGGCACTCTGCTTTTTCTTTAAATCTAAACTTCAACTAAGCTCACTGCCACATGGATCATTGGTATTCTGCCATCTGGCGGCAGCTCTCAGGTGCCAGAATCAGTCCAGGTTGCCTTCCGCAGCTTTTCAGACATTAGGAACCCAGGTAGCTATACTGCACCCGATGGAAGCCAGCTGCTGAAAGGCAACGTTCAGCAAGCAAAAGCTCCCCAATTTAACTTCACAGAGTGGTGGGAAATCAGTCAAGGAGACACACTCAGTGAACCATTTGATGTGCGTGATGAGATAGTAAGAGAGTTGTTGTGTGTTCTAGAGATGGTATGCGCCATACTTCAATAAAATAATGCATGATTAACTGGTATTAACAGCAGGAAGCTAGCAAATGGCTCCACACTAGGGTAATAAAGGGATTCAAGAAAGTGCAGGAGCTGTGCGCCAAGATGACAGTCAAGCCACATCAATTAGAATTATGCTCCATGGTGGAATTGAGAAGCTTGAGATACTTGCTGCTGCTGTTAAAAATGCTGAAGAATAGCATATCTACTGATCTAAAAGCACTAGTTACACTTTGTCATTCTCCCTCTCTCTAATTAAAGACTCTACCCAAGACATATTGACATCCAAATATTGAAGAAGCACTTCCAATTTTTCTTTCCTTCTCAACTCATGCTGTTGAAGCCATTGAGCGCTCTCTCAGGCCTTTGAAAGCCATTCGGCAGAAGGTGTCCTGGGAGGATCCTGCATCATGTTACAAGAGGAAGATAAGATGACCCTGGAAGATACCTTGCTGATGAACTTTCCAGTCACAGGCTCTAAGAATATCACATCCATTGGGACCTCATTGATACCTTGGTGCTGGTGATGGGCCTGAGGATTCACCCATTGACTCCTGGCACTGTCTCCATCAGTCCATGTCTTTGAGCATCCTAACTCCTCTCCAGAATGCAAGCACATCTATAGGCTTAAAATTAGCACCTCAATCCAGCAAGACATAGCCTGTATGCATGTACCTTCTCCTCAAAACTGTGGTCATTTGGCCCAGAAGGTCCTTGTTTCATTTCTGAAGCCTTTCCTTGCATGGTGGATGGTAGAAAGATGTTTCTTCAATGTCGGCAGATGTGCCTTGATAAATGACATAATGAGTGCTTATTAATGCATGTGTGAATTGGTCTGCATCTGTGAATCTGAAAGAATCTGCATGTGCTCACAGAAATAATATGTAGCAGCATAAATGGTCCCCAAGATGATGGGAGAGGTGCCCATGACAAGCACTTTCTCACTGAGGAGCTGCTGGTAATCTCACACTGGCCTACTGGGGGAGTTGCCAATAATCTCACATGGGTGCACTGGGGGGCTGCCAATGATATCACAATGGCCCAATGGGAGCTGCCGATAATTTTGGAGCAGCCCAATCAGGAGCTGAAAAAATGCTGGGTGCCTATCTTGACAAGATCTCTGCACAGGCATATTTCTTCTACCCATATCCACTGACAACTGCCCTTTCCCTTTAATATCCTATTCTGAGTCATATTATTGCTGAGAATGTCAATTCCCATTGCATTCTAACCAAGGAGGAAGAAACCCTTCACCACTACGCAGCTACACTCAAGAAGAGATTAGAGGCGTATCATGCATGTGAATCAAGAGATGAAAATACTTGGGCAAATGAATTCAAAGCGTTCTTGGTATATTTGTGTTTGTCCAATCATTATCGTCAGCTAAGCTACACTAATTTTAGGCAAGATCAATGATGTACTTACCGATGCCATTGACAGAAGCAGAATACATCCTTGTCTGCACCCACTGTTCTTGAGCCTCACTGAGGCAATCAGCAAGTCCAGCAACACCCCAGACATAAGCTCTGTCTCTGAGAATGACCCAAGGGCACTGAGAAGCAACTATTATACTGCACCCAGCGATCTCCCACCACTGGATATACATTTCAATGGCCAAAAATGGTGCAACAGAAACTGCAACAGTCCTTATTCCTAGCTTACATCGGCAGCTTCATGCCAAGAATGTATGGTTTCTCAGACTCAAGATGATTCAGCAAATACTGGAGGCACAGAAATGAATGTGCCATCTGCAGTATGCAATCTTGAAAATGTTCTGTCACAACACAAAGAACTTTCAGTAGAGGCTACCGATGCAACCATCAATATTGTCAGAAATGTGGAGAAACATTATGGTGCTCCCAGTGACAAATGTAAAGGTGAGCTCCTTATTTTTATGGCACGTTCTGAATGCGCAATGGAGTTTCTGCTGAGGCAGTTGTTACAAGATCGGCAGCAAAAGAAAAGTGGCTGAGCAGGTTGAAACAACTGCTGCCAGTGCATCCAAGGGAAATGCAGGAGATGATGAAAATGTAAGTAATTGAGTTGAAATGAAATATTTGCTGAAGGAACAATATATCTGGCAGCTTGTAGATGATCCTCCCCAAACTTGAGGTTGAAAGGCACCCAGGCTACAAGACAAATACAGAGGAACGTTGGCTGCGAAGGCAAGTCCCCAAAAGAGAACAGGATTGCAAGTCAAAGCAGATGGGAAACAAACTAATAAGTCACTGAACCTAGAAGATAGCTGCAATGAAAGCTGGCAAGATGAGCCTGTACCCATAGAAGAGAGCCCAAGCAGAAGACAGGACAGTAGAAATGAAGAGGGATTTTCACGTGCATACTATGCTGTCTTTTGCATCTGGTTTATGCTTATCACATAGGCTAAAGGCAAAGACAATGACAAAACATCCAAGGACCTCAAATTGGAGGTTCAGGCTCTGGCAGTAAGATGCAATGAGTACAAGAGGATAATTAAGGATCTCCAATCAGCATGTGATACCCACAAGAATATCCTGGAGATGCTTCAGCAGCAAATTGTCAATATACATGATTCTCAGGGTACCCTGAGTAGTGCATATGGTGGAAAGAACTATGATCTCATGTCATGAATAGAGCCTATGTCTCATACACTGTCTGTAGGACTTATAGAACACAAACGAGAATTAGATACAGTGTGTATTTCGTGTCTGTTGTATCATATCTTCAGGGAAACATATCTTGTGATTGCATCAGCCCTAGCCTATCAATTACGATGATGGGCCCACCATGGGTTTCATCAGCATGGCATGCCCATCCGACCAAGTCAGCAGCTGTACGTGTGGGCCCATGCATAATATATGTCCTGTCTCACTTCCTGTGCCCACATGGGCTTCACCGATGTATTAGCCATTAATTGTCGGTCAAACCAACGGGCCCATTCATGAGTTTCGGCAGCATGGCATGGGAATGGTACTAGCCACATCTGACCCAGTGGGCAACTGTCATGTGGGCCCATGCATAATGTATGTGCTGTCTCACTTCCTGTGTCGCCCACATGGGTTACAGCGATGCAATAGCACAGAAATTGTCTACCATGTCAATGGGCCCAACCCATAAGCTTTGGCAGAATGGCATGGCAATTGCACTGACCCCATCCTGCCAAGTTGGCAGCTGTCATGTGGGCCCAATCATGATGCGCATGCTTTCTTAGTTGAGTGTGCCCACATGGGTTTCATCAACACAGTAGCCTACACTTGTCAGCCATGTCAATGAGCCGACTTATGAGTTTCGGCAGCATAGGATTGAAATGGTACTGGCCCATACAACCAAGTCCGCAGCTGTATGTGTGGGCCATGCATAATATATGTGGTGTCTCGCTTCCTGTGCCTGCATGGGCTTTGCTGATGTATTAGCCACAATTTGTCAGCCAAAGCAATGGGCCTGCCCATGAGTTTAGGCAGCATGACATGGCAATTGTGCCAGACCCATCCAACAAGGTCAGCAGCTGTTGTGTGGGCCTAAGCATAATGTATGTGCTTTGAAGGCTTCCTGCACCACCTGCATGGGTTTCATTGACCCAATAGCCCAAATTTATCATCTGTCAATGAGCAAACCCTTGAGCTTCAGCAGCATGGGTTGGAAATGGCGCTGGCACCATCCAACCAGGTCGGCAGCTGTACACATGTGCCCATGCATAATATACATCCTGCATCACTTTCTGTACCCACATTGGCTGCATCAACACAATAGCCTAAACCTGTCAGCCATGTCAATGGGCCCACTCATGAGCTATAGCAGCATGGTATGGCATTGGCAGTGGCCCCACGTGATCAGGTCGGTAGCTGTATGTGTCGGCCCATGCATAATATATGCCCTGTCTCCTTCCTCTGCCCACATGGGTTTCATCAACCTGATAGCCTAAACTTGTCAACCATGTCAATGGGCCCACTCATGAGCTTCAGCAGCATGGTATGGCAATGGCAGTGGCCCCATGTGATCAGGTCGGTAGCTGTATGTGTCAGCCCATGCATGATATACATTCTATCTCCTTTGTGTGTCTGCATGGGTTTCATCAACGCAATAGCAGTGGCCCCATGCAATCAGGTTGGTAGCTGTACATGTGGGCCCATGCATGATATTGTGGTCAGTATATGGGCTGAACATCTTAAGCATCATCCTCTGAGACATTGAACAGTAGAGATAGACTGGGATGCTATGTGTTACACAGATAGGCTCCCAAGAAATCCAGCCAATTCAAAATCTAAAAATGCATGAGATACTGAAGGCAGTTTGAGAAGCCGATATCCACTGCTGGATAGCTAGGCTGCCAAAATTCCCATTTCAAAACCTTGCATTATTGTGGACATGCAGGGAGTTATATTGGCATGGTACCTTCCCAGAATCTTGAAGGATTCTAGGCAGGTAAGTATATTCATTTTTTCCGATCACTGGATGAAATATAATGTGTTTCAGAGAGAAATGATAGCAGCAATGGAGATGTTCCATCCATTATTGGATATGCATCAAGGAAGTGCCTTGTGGTGCAACGATCCTAAACATTTTTCTTCCAAAACAGTGGGACCTAAGGGGGTGGACACCTTATCACCCACATGGTTCCAACAAGCACATGATGTGAGCAGTTTCTCTACATAGAATCTCCCATTGGCAGCTTATGTTCAATGGTCCAAGAGTTCCCTAATGTTTGTGCAACATCTAAACAACCGGCTGCCTTGGATTGGCTAGATGCAATCTCTATGTCAAGCACAATATTGAGTGTGACACTGGCTGTCCATTTGCAACCACTGAATGCCACCACACTGGGACAGCAATTCCAGGAGACACTGGTATGATCTACTGGTGACACTACGGTGCTACTGAAACTGCAATCTGAAGCTGCCAGGACTTGGACTTTCGCTGGAGTATGGCCCTGGCACTGTAATTGGCCTACTGGGAATGACACTGGAGCATGAAGTGTCCGACTTTGAAGGAGAGAGAGTATGTTATGCATACTTCATAAGGGATAATGTGCATGAGTGGGCTAGAGTTCTGGAACACACTTGGATGACAACAAGTCAGTATCAGTAGCATAGTAGAAGACATAGCTAGCTCTCCTGTAGAATTCCTAAATTTCACTTTCCAAGAAATGAATGTCAGTGTAATGAGTAATGCTCATTACAGGCAGTACAATGTCCCAGCAGCTTAACCATGGCCGTGATTCTTGTCAAACTCAAAGACATGTTGTTTTTAGTTGGCAGCTAACCAAATTCCTGTGCACCTATATCTTCCAAAGCAAAGCAAAATGGTTTTCTGCTTACAGGGATAATCATCCTTCACAGATCCCCTTTGCACTTCAGGGAAGGACCTGCTAGAAAAATACACTGGCATATTGGGGCATGCTCATTCTACACTTCTATATACCATAGTATCATGCCTTTTTGTCACTTTATGTCTGTACAAGACACATCTCTTGTTTTTTTGAAGGCAGGCTAAAAGATAGACCACATATCTTGTCTATGAAGACATCTTGCCAAGATTCCCAAGAAAATAATATGGCCTGGTTACAGCATGGCAGCATTCAACATAAAATAAATGCTCTTATCCCTTTACATTATATACAGATGGACTTAGATGGCAATAACCCTAAAAATGACGAAGATCTCGTTGATGGGGAGTCAGGGACCTTGAGAATGGAAATGGGGTCTATTTGACATTTGCTTAGGAGCTACTGATGAATCTAGAGCATGTGCAGACTAAAATCACATTGACCTGGCACCAAGTTATCCACCTCATGAGGGAACACTTTCACTTATGTGGAATTTTTTACTTGCAAATTTTCATCCCTCCCAGTTTATGATGGAAAGGGCATCATACTATCAAAGGCAAGGAATGAATATAGGCTTATTTCCTTGGCCTTCAGTGCACTCACTAATGCCTGAACCCTAGGCACAGAGTCAAACTCCAGGCATATGTATCAGCAGGAGTATGCTTCGCAGAAGCAAGTTCCAGGTCACAGAAAGGTCAGCAAGGCAGAGTGTGAAATATTGGAGGAACAACACATGAAAAAGTGTCAGCTCATGAAAATGGAGGACATGCCAGCAGACCCAAGTGCTGTGCTTGGCCAGTATGTTTTTTTTCCACCACTTGCCAATTATATTTCAGTCTTTATTGTTCCATATCAAGGGCCTATATGTGTGCACTTATTATGCGCTCACACAAAGAGGAAAATGAAGCTCAGGAATACATTGAGTAGACAAAAGACATACTCCAGCTGTTCTGTCTTAGTGGGTGGATAGACCAATTCCAGAATCACATTGAAACTTTCATTCAAGAGCACCTTACTGAAGCAGCAGCTATCATGACATTACCAGGAACAGCAGAGGAAGACATAGTCCACCTTCACAGTCTACGACACTTGGTAGCCAGTGCTGTTCAAGAGGAGGAGCTGGTATGGCAGCCTGAATATGCATCCACTTGTGCAAAGCTGGACTGGGAAAACATATGGGATGGTTGAGGGTATGTAATAAAGCTCATTTATGAATTTCTTGCCATAACATATCTCTCCAGAATAAATTTGAGGAAGTTCCAGTGGCACTATGGCTGGTAATACTGATTTCCCAGTGCCAGTTAAAACATTGTCCTTGTTATTTTCAGTAGCTAAAATGTATACAACATATTCAAAACAACAGTTGTTAAGAAGTGCCTACCAAACTGGAAAGACTTGACTGGGAAAATTCTGAAAGAAGAACATCGGCAATGGAGGGTAGACTAGAAATTCCACCAAATGCCATTTAATTGGCTGCCGATACTGGTATTATAGTAGCAGGGTGAGTGACTGTAGGCCTTGAGGATCTGGCCATTTAATACCCAATATATAAAGCTGCCGTCAGGCTGATTAAAGGTTTGACTTGTCAATTCTTCTCAAAGGATATACATCACAACTCACTGTGTGACTACACTCAGCTCTCCATGGCACCCAAAGGCATAAAAGTATCCAAAATACTCAATAGAAAAACTAGGGTCAAGGTGATTGATTGGGTTCCTCAGGAGTGCTCCCAAGGAACTAGATATACCCTGGTAGAAGTAAGCACCTCCTGAGATCAGCAGGTGACAAGGAGAGATACTGTCAGAATGGAGTTGGATAGCCATGAAGGAATAACACATGAAGCTAATCCCCAAATCATTGATGTTGACAAGACATTCTGGACAGAGGAGCCACATGTGCCTGACCAAAAAGGAGTGAGTTTACCCACATACCCTCCTTTAATGCCATTCACACAGCTCTTAGTCTCAGCATGCCTTCATGGAAAGCTTTATTCCTAGGATTTCCCCTTACTTGAATTGTCTTCTCCATTCTGAGGGTGTCCCTGCTGCAAAAGTGTGCCAGAGCTGCACATCTGCTCCATTTGAGTGGACGTGCACCAACTGCTTTCCTACAGAGGTGGACAGGGAAATATTTAATTCCATCATGGTTGCATGAGTTTGGAATCAGCTTGCACCTTGGACACTTTGGGGATCCATGCCCACTTCAAAGAGTGCATTTTAAACCATTATATGTCCAAAATCCTATTTCAAAAGCTACAGTCACAAAATGACTGTGATGAAGAAGAATTGCCGGACAGCAGCAGTATGAATACAATACAACTGCTGACCTTAGGTTTGGCAGCTCAATGGCTGGATGCTATGACAAACAGGGACATCCAATAATGACTGTTGTCGATAGGTTCAGCGTCTATGAAATTGGTGTCAGCTGGTGCCACTGCTCTGGAGCTCCCAAGCACAAAATGCAGCTGATGATGTCTGGACTCTTCCTGGCAACATCTCACAACCCAAAGACAGCATTCACCTTCCATGTGTTAGAGGACTTCCATTTGGACAATCTTGAATGCAAGACTACTCCAAACCAGTTTTTCAGCCATCAAAGAAGACTCACAAATGATGAGTTTCCAAATACTGTACCAGTGGGAGTGCTCAGCATATCTACCAAACATAGGCTGACTGGACAAGTCAGGACCAATATCAGGAGTTACTGAGGGTCTGCCAGCAGTGGAGGGTACTCATGTCCCAGAAGAAATTTGGCTTTGGGTATGGTGGAAATGAGGAAGAGAAACCAGGATCAATGGCTGTATTTGGTGCTTTGTGTGCACAACCTGGAATCAACAACCTCCAGAAAACTGGAGAAAGTACAAAATAGGTATGTGAATATATATTGACATGTCATAGCTGCTGACATATTATTCCAGCAATGTTCTCTTCATGCAAGGTTTCATAATGGATGGAAACTTTCCAGCAGAGCACATGACGATGAGAAACCCAGAGAATGACATTCCTCTGTTCAAAGGCACAGGGTTCATGGTCAGCTGAAAACCATATGAGTTGCATCTACAATCAGCATCAGAAAGGCAGCAGGTATGTTCTATCTCAGGTATTTCATGGAAAGAGGGGGCTAACACTGGAAAAGAGATCAACATGTCATGATAACTGTGTGGTAAATAGTGTAAACAAGCATGGTGGGCACCTATCAACTGGAATTGGTGCAACAGCATGCATTCATGGGGATTTTGTACCCAATCTGATTGTTGACTTTCAAAAGGGAGAAGTGTGAGTTCTCAAATATCTTAATATATGCTTGGTGAAAATCAATCCCCCAAAAGCCAGAAGAATATAGACTATTTGATATTCAAGGCCCTGAACTTCAACATGGAGGGAATAGAGGCCGCCCTCATCTTCTATGATGTCATATGTCAATGGAGTGTCCATATGATGAGAAGGGTGAATGGCAGCAACTATCTCAAACTTCCTGATAACCTGAGGCTCAGGCTGGTGATTGGTCTCTTCCATATTCATGGGCATCAAGACATCTGCTTGGCCAGGTATTCACCCAGTTTCATCAAGGGTGGACAGCAAATCGATGGCAAGACTATCAAATCACTTTGGACACCACTTAACGAGATCACCAGAAGCACAAGAGGAATGTCAACATCACATTGTCAGGAGGTCATAGATGACCACATGAATGACTCCAAATGAAAAAAGCTTGTTGACCTAGGTATGTCTCCTTGTATAGATACCACATCAATGCTTACATTTGTTGCTAGTCAATGCTGTTTCTAGATGCTACTGAAAGGCCCTTGCAGGAGTGACATAGAGTGCAACAGCATTTGAGTCAATTAATGCATCAGCAAGTTCAAACTCTGTTCAGGTTTGGAGTGCCAAAGAAGAGAATGCACTGAGGGAGTGACATCATGATGTCAAAGTCATGGACATCTATGACATAAAGATGAAATAATGTGGGTCCCATCACTGTATCTCTTGACCTAAAATCAGTTTTCAGTCCCATCATGTGCAGAGATACTTCTCAAATTGTCAGAGAAGGAGATCAGCACCTCTGGCCATCAGGGATGCACAGCATGGATTGGTAGTGGATTGAAGATTCAGGAGATGCAGTAGGACTTTCAGCAACTTCCTTGAGGAGACTTTTGATGATGACATACTCAAAAAAAACTCAGGTTATCCCTTCAAACACTAGTGAGGAAGATTGGGTCCCATCCCACTCCAGATCAACAAAGGGAGATCACAGTGAGGTGGGCACAGCTTCAAGAAAGAGTTGACGCATTCCAGAAGCAGTCAGCTAATATTCTCTAGGCTCTCTCTGAAGATGGGGCTGACTCCTGGGACAACACCATGGTAAGAGAAACCTATGTTGGTGCAGAATCTGATGGAGTCGGTGAAGAAGATGATGATGACGGGCATCCTTCATCTTCCAAAGACCACAATCAACGTGCTTATCAGGAAATTCTACTGCCAGTGGCCAAGCAGATGCAGAGTATATTCCATTGCATCTTCCCTCACATTTCAGATGTGACTGGTGTGATCAAAATGCTGCTGAAGACCTAGCAAAGGCAGAACTGCACTTAATTAAGGGAGGGCCAACTCAATGACTCTCTGCATCACATTCAAATAGGCCTGGGGTACAAATTTTATTTGTTCAGACATGATGTTTGTCTGGCATGTATGCAAAGGCTCAAAACATGTGCCTGGGCGGGAGTGCATGTGGTTGAATCAACAATGCAGATCATGCTTGGGTGTACACTCATGCTTGACTGGCAATGGTAGACCTTTCAGCCAGTGACAATCTCCTTGAACAGTACAAGGTTTTAAAGCACCAGCACTTGTCTGTCAAGACCAGTGTAATTGCACCTGAAGTACAGGGACAATGGAACACCCTATTGCCTTGGTTCTGGACAATGGATGTTTGGCAGGACACTGATGTTGGGGAATGGATGGAAGATTATATGTGCTTCTCATTTCATACTACTTAATAAATTCAATCTTTGATGTAGTCTTGAGTACATTGGCTTCAAGCCAAAGCTCAAAAGATGTGATGGATTGAGGAACTTCAGTGTCTCCAAGTTGCGATGGAGTCAGCAGTCAGGTACTTTAAACATCAAGAGTGAGCTTGGCTGAAAAAAAGGGAGGTCATTGATTCTCATTCACAGCCCAGGCATGCTGCATGGGCAGCTAGACAAAGTGCAATGTGGTGTTCAATGGCAGTGCAGGCAGAGTGTTACATTTGACTTGACGTATCAGCTTGACTTGAGCATGGGATGTGGGGTACCAGTTCTGCTGATGGATCTGCCATTGATGTTGTCGTAGAGCAGTTCAAACCTCTCCTGGCGAAGATCGTGGATATGGCGTTGACAGTCAAGAGCGTAGGGGATTACCCTAGTTGGAGTTGTGAATATATGAGCAACAGAGTTGATACGAAGTATCTCCGAATGTCATAGAGAAGAAGGACAGAGTTGACAAGTCGTCTGGACTTGGATGCAACCTGATGTATGTGACAGTGTGAAATCGATGTGATTCAAGAACTCAGACCTAAGGTCTTTGTCTGTTAGAGGTACATGTTATATACAAATTGAGATAAGCCACAAGTAGTAGCTGTCGTACTATGATCACCACTAATACTACTAGTACTAGTATAAGTATGAGGTCATAGAGAACAACACTGAACATGATGGAACATCATGAGTAGTAAAAGTACGTAATGAGACTGAGACAGCACACAGGGATGGGAAGTCCAAACTAAAAAGCGAAAATGGTCCCAGTGATAATCCATATGGTAACGCACACTGTGGCACAAGTTCAGATGAAACAATCAACAACTGCAGCACACGTGGCTGATTGTAACCCAGAGTCCACATTTACCAGTTTACTCAGAAGCAACCCACCTCCTGAATTTGCCAAAGTCTTACCACCACAATTAAGTACTTAAAGCTAGATAACATACATAGTAAGTTCAACTAGCTATTGGTAACCAACCCAGATTTAGAGTCACAAGTCCTAGTAAATGTTCCTGTTAAATGTGTTAAACAGCAAGTCATATAGTTTCCTCAATCAGGTGCAGTTCTATTTTGGAAGCTCACTTTGTGAGCCCATTCTTGATGTACATGCACTCTCCCATATTGCCTGCACGATCATCACCAATCTTTGGTGTCCAACTTGTCAACTATGGAAATGGGCCTAGCCTATACATGTTCTTGGCAGTATTGATTGCAATGATACTTGCTCCATACAGCTGTTTCAGTAGCTCAAATTGTGGGACCACACATTATATATGCATACTCTCACTTTCTAAGCCTTCAAACATGGGTTTCACTGGTATATTGGGATAACTTGTCAGTTATGGTAATGTGTTCATGCATGCACTTTGGTAGCATGCTAAAGTAATGACTATTTCAGCAGCTCTATGTATGGGCCATTCATGATTTATGTATTCTCTCACTTCCTGGGTCTGCATGGGTCTCAGTCATGTATTATGTATCCATGCTAATGGGCACATTCATGCACTTCAGCAGCATGGCATGGCAATGATGTTGATTTACTACAACTAGCGATTGCAATGGGGCCCTTTGGGCCCCCATCTATGTCATTTATGCAAGTCATGTTGTGTTTGGAAGATTGTAGAAGACATGTAGAAAGGTTGTTGAAGTGTGAAGACCGGTAGTTGCAGCCCACAGAGAAGAGAAAGCAAGAGCAAGAGCAATCAGCAAATGAATGAGTGGCAGGCCATTTTGTCATCCTGCATAGTCATGTTATTGGCCAATTCTATGTAGTCATCTTATGTCTAGGCTTTTGCACGCTGCTCCATCTTGTGCTGACATTGACAAATCATGTTTTGCTCACCTGCATCTCTGTATACCAAGAATTATACTGACATTTCTCTTTCTCATATGTATGTTTGCATTGTTGTCTCCATTCATTCTCCCATCTAACTTACTCTCACTGTACCATTTTCTGCTTTGGCAACTGCAATGAAGAGCGCCCACCTGACCCCCACCTTCCTGCACTGTTTGCTACATCAACAAGTCATGTTCTGATCACTCACATTGCCCCCCCCCCCACTCTGTCCTGCACTGTCAGCTTCTTAAACAAGTCATAACTTGTTGTAGTCACTGTCAGCACAGGATAGAGTGGGGTGTGCCATTACAGTTGCCAAAATAGAAAACCATACAGCACAAGAAAGTTAGATGAGAATGAACAGAGAGGTCAATGCAAACATACCCAGCATAAAAGATAGAGGGGGCTGCTACATTGCACATTGATGTAGCACTGCTCAAGCAGTGTAAACATTTGATGTAGTGGTTGCAATAAGAGATGGAAGGGGGGAAAGGTACATTGTGAGTAAGTAAGAGATAAATGCATGAACAGAGAGGACAACACAGCAATACAGTGTAACGTAGCAGGCTCATCTATTATTGTATAAATGTGATATCCTTGGTGCCATTGGGGTGGACTGGTCTGGACCATTCTTGGTCTTCCATACTGAGCTATCAGCAACGTCTGATGGTGTATATCTCAGGAATCTAATCACATTACTGGAAGTAATCAGCAGCTTTCATGGGAAACTCCTATAACCTTCCTCCCTTTGACCATCCCATTGACCTGTGCAAATATTATGCCATCTGAAACAAGAGCCTCAATATTAGATGCTGCACTCACCTGCCTGGGTGAGAGAATTTCCACTATTCAGTCTATTCTGCACCAGCCTGGCGATAAAGACAAAATTTATATCCCTAACCTACACAATGAAGTTGTAAGTATTATTCAGTGCCCATTTACGTCTTTAAGTATAAAAACTTGCACTTAGCTCACTGCTGTGTGCATCGTTGGTCTTCTGCCATCTGATGGCAGCTCTCCAGTGCCAGAGTCTGTCCAGGATGCTTTCCACAGCTTTTCAGACATTAGGAACCCAGGCAGCTATACTGTAACAATGGAAGACAGCTGCCAAAAGGTGACATTCACAAACTGGACACTCCCCACTTCATTTTCACAGAGTGGTGGAAGATTGGTGAAGGGACACAACGGGAGAACCATTTGATGTCCACAATGAGCTGGTAGAAGGGTTGCTTCATGTTTTAGAGATGGTGCATAAAATACTGCATTTAAATGTCTCATAATTGACAAGGATCATTAGCAGGAAGCTGGTGCACAGCTCCATGGAAAGATAATGAAGGTGTTCAAGAAAGTGTGGGAGATATACACTGAGACTGACAGAATGAGATCTAAATCTCATAATATTATCATGCCACTTATCATTCCTGGACCTCTCTTCACCTGAAAATGTGGAGTCATTCATTTATATTCTATATGAGGAGCTTGCAAAGCTTAGTGTTGGTGTATTGACCTTTGATGCACTTTCAGGACATCACTTCCTCCTACAGGTCTTTCCTTGTGGAGTTCTTGGGGATATGCTTGGATGTCAAAGCTTAGTAGAATGGCTGGGCATATGGCTTTACATGGATACCATTTTAGTATGGTGCAGGGTGCTCACCCCAATAAAGGCAGAGGTATATAATATAATATAATATGTTAACATAATATCAATTTATCTTTCTAGTTTGCCTTATATGTGCTAAAGCTCAGTACTATCCTCTCTTTCAACCCCTAAATCAGGAGCCTAATGAAGATCACCCTGTGTTTAAGATTTTGAGCTTGCCAATTTGAACTTTAGAGGGCTACTAGAAAACTTTTGTGAGGCTTGAAGCTGTAAAGAATAATAAATCACCAAGTGCAATCATGGTGAAGCAAACTGGGGTTTCTGGTCTCCCTCTCTGTGCAGCCAGTCCAGCCTAGTGGTTTGTGGGCTCGTCCTGGCCCGAAAGATGGGTATTCGGCCTGTCCCTGGGGGTCTTTGGGCCCATATTTTTCACGGACTGAGCTGGTACTGCCAGTCTTTGACATCTTTGGCCTCCCACAGCCTGAAAGCCCTGGCTAGTTACAGCTTTTCCAGCTTGTAGTTGTAGAAACCATACTGCAAATAATACTTTATTGGAGTGACATTTTGTGTAGTGCTCTACTACTGTATGATATGCAAATGACCCACTAAACCTCAATGTCGTCATCACTGTTTCCATCGCCATCACCATCGCTGTGAATGTCCCCAACCTCATCCCAAGTCCAGTCTTTGGCACCCCCAACCGCTTCAATTGTAGACCCTTCTTGGTTCACAGATTGCAGATCAGCGTCGTCCAGGTAAGTCTCTTCATCGGCTACACTTGGAATAAACCTCAGGGTGATATTTTCTTGAAGTAAAGCCTTGAGACATTGCAGCGCTTCAACAATGTTGCCGTTGAGGCGATTGTGCCGCTTGCAGATTGTAATCCCAGCTGAAGAGAATGCTTGCTCACTCGATACCGAAGATGCCATGATGGCCAGGTAATCACGAGCCAATGCCTGCCAGGTGGGATATCGAGAGCCATTTAACTACGGCAATAGTGTCAACAGTGTTAGCGAATTGGTAGTGATAAATGTGGATAAAATAAATGTACTTACCCCCCACCATCAGACAATCCCCATACCTTCTGGAACATCTTCATGCATGTTGAGATATGCCTTCCACTCATCTGTCCATGCATTGGATGGAATATCAGTGGCCTTGCAGTTGGTAGTGTCATCCTTGGAGTCGGTGTTGTCAATGTTTGGATGTGCAGACTTGTGCCTTGACGAAGACTTGTGGACATGGATTGACTTCACACCAGGATCCTGGTACAGTTTGTTAAAGCAGTCAATAAACTGAGACAATATGAATATGGGTACAAATGAGTGATGACTGCAAGATGCTATGACAATGAGAAGACTTATCTTTGCCTGGACAGCGTCTTCAACCTCAGAAACAAGGTCTGATGACCAATTTTTGTGGAAGTAAGCCATTTTGGTTGATGGCTCAAGGACTTCCGTGGTGAGGAAGGGGACGGAATCAGTGTACAGCAAATATAAAAGATAAACACACATTACCCATGGCCATGATGTGCACATCTGATTCTGCAGAGCGCTTGTAATATGCATTTAGTTTGGCCATACCAGCATTGAGTGCTGGTACAAAGCTCTCGTAGCATGACTTTGTTGAGGCTTTCTCCCAAGAGGTGAAGAGCTGTTCAATGGCTGGGAGTGCCAATTGCAGCATTGGGATCTTTGCGGTGGAGAAGGCCTGTTGTGCACTGTCGGCGCGCTGTTCCAGATGAGATATGGGAGCATAAGATCAGTAGGGAACAGTGTGTCATGAAAGCACGACATACCTGGAGAAGATTGCAGAAGAGTCGGACACGCGTCCACTCTTCCTCATGTAAAGTGAGAGCAGACAACTTGCGCCGCTTATCGGCATTGGTCTCCTTGGCTCCAACCCCAAAAATGAACTCATCGATGGCCTTGGGGCACAGTAAGAAGTTATAGCTGGAATGAAGTAATACAGACTTATCAGACGACGCAACACAGCACGGTACAGCATAACATATGTTGAGCTCCAGCGAACCTTCATATTGAGGAGAAGGTTCACTGGAGGCAAGTTGTTACGACTCTGTGCAGCTTTGAAAGCTTCCTTGTGCTGTGATGATGAGCGTGCCTGTGTACCGCAAGTCAGTACCTGAGATATTTGATTATAAATAGAGCATACCTTAATACAGATAGCCCGGATGATCCCAATCTCATCTTGCATTGGTGCCGCAAGGTCATCAGGGAGGTGGTCATCATTTGGGTTGCCGTTGTAGTACCTTGATTTGCTGCACATAGAAATGATGGCTTGAGTTGCAAGATTGACGATGTGAGCAAGGCATCTAAGCAAATAAGTTATTGGACCATCAGATTGGGTGCACACACACCTGATCTGATGGCGTTTGACATCGAAGTCCTTTCCTGTCTTGATGCGATAACAGCGTGCAAATTCTTGCATCATGGTGTTGTTGTTCTTGGCATTGTCGCATGTAACATGACCGATCTGGATTGAAACACGTGAAGCAAGAGTGAGTAAAGAGATATCAAGTGTAGACATTACTACGAAAACCCACCTTTGGAACGATTTGAAGCCGGTTGCAGACCTTGTAAAGGACCTGCCCCAGATGGCTTCCATTGTGTGAGCAGTTCATCTGCACAAAACTGAGCAATGCATGCTCCAGGTTCCACTCGCCCAGGGAACATTCCTTGACCCAATGCCCTGTAACAGCAAAATATGAGTCGGTGTTGTCTGCCTGCCAAGCATCGCAAGTCAGGCTGATTTGCCCGATGACAGTGGAGCCCTAATAAGTGAACATCAATCACCAGATAGATGGAAAGTGTGAAAACGCACATTAAGATGTTTCTTGAGAATGCACATCTCCTGCTTGAACATATGGATGATGCGTGCACGCGTCTTCTTGGGTGAGAGTATGGTGACACTGCATGTTGCTTAAGATGCCATGTCCAACATCTTCTTGTAGCTGGGGTGCTTGAACACTTGGATCAGCTAGAAACGAGACATTATATCATTTAAAAAGACTGAGGAGATGAGAAATACGTACCTGATTTGTCTGGATAAGCCATTCAAGGCTGGCAGCCTCAAATGCCCTCTCACTGTATGGGATGACTCCCTCATGAGCAGGGAAATGGGTTGCAAGAGTGGTCTGCTGAGTCTTGTGGTCAGTATCCAGTGCTGCCTCCCTGTGCTGCTTTGTGTCTCCTGGAAGCATCGAGTCAAATCTGTTCGCATCACACCATTTTCGGTATCGAGCCTAGAAGTCAGATCAAATTGGTAATGCTCTGTAAAAAAGAAAGTCAGGCAAAAGTCAATAAAAGTCAGTTGACTTTTCATTGACTTTTCATTGACAGAAGTGCATTTTTTTTGACTTTGACTTGACTGAAAAGTTGATGAAAAGTCATACAGTCAATTGACTTTCCATTGACTAATTAGTCAATTTGATCCAAGAAAAGTCAAAGAAAAGTCAAGCAAAGTCAATATAAAGTCAATTGACTTTGTCATGACTGAATGCTGTTTTTTGTGACTAAAAAGTCACAAATTCAGTCAAGAAAAGTCAAGAAAAGTCAGTGAAAAGTCATTGACTCTTGACTGACTTTCATTGACTTTGATCTGACATGAAAGTCAAGAAAAGGTCAGGAAAAGTCAGTAAAAAGTCATTGACTCTCAGCTGACTTTCTTTGACTTTTACTTGACTTATAAGTCAAACACAGTCATGAAAAGTCAATGAAAAGTCATTGACTGTACACCGACTTTTTCCGACTTTGGACTGCCTTGAAAGTCAAATTATAGTCAAAAACAGTCAATTGACTTTCTCTGACTTTAGGCCGACTTTCTTTGACTTGGACTTGACTAAAAAGTCATAGGAAAGTCATACTGAAATCACGCTAATATCAAATGATCAAAAAAAACATATATTTTTTTGTACTTAAAAAACAGGCCCCCAACGCATCGACAACGGTCCGGGAGAGAACATGAGGCAATCGTCTGTGATATTGAATGATATGTATGAGCCAGGCTGCATTGAACTATGCAGCCTTGGCGTTGCGTTTAGATTTGCGCTGTGGGGAGCATCAGCGGAGGCTTGAGAACAAAAAAGGTGGACTTACTTTATTGATGAGGGCCTCAAGCTCCTCCTGGGACGGCTGCTCCTCCTGGGGTGCCTGCGTGATCGCCTTGATGATGTCTGTAACATGGTCAGTATTCGTCAATCATCCCAGCCAAAGGGCCCGACTCACCTTTCTTGCTTGCCCGCTTACCCTGCGACTCGATGTTGTGCTCCCCGACCCATTCCAAGAGCTCGTCCCATGTGAGCTTTTCGATTCGGAAAGCATCATCACCAGAACCCTAGTTATGTTGTTAATATAGTATAATAAAACTCAAGCGTGCAAACTTACATCAGGGTCTGAAGTTCCATCCTTACCCGCCGAATCCTCGGATGCCAATGGCACTGCATCCGTGTCAGCATCAGATGGCGCCACATGAGTCTTAGCCATAGCCCAACATGTGGATGCACCCTTGCACGAGGCCTTCGCACAAGGTGTCTTGGGAGGCAGGGGTTGGGCAAGGTCCACAGTGGGAACAGTGTTTGCTTGTGAACTCTGGGAAATGACAGTGGATGAGGGTTGGGAGAGAAAATGTTAGCGAAATTGTAATAAAGAAAGTCAAATAAATACCTACCGAGGCCGCACCCTCTTGCACAAGGGAAAGGAAAGCTGGACGAGGGGACGAAGATGGCTCCTCTGGTGTGGGTTCTAATAGCTGTTAGTTACTTAACAAAAGAAAGACCATCACTTACCATTGCTACCCTTTGCCCTTTTCTCGTTTTGTGGGGGGCTTGGTTCATGTCTGCGCTTGGCCTTGGGGGTGACAGCCTTGCTTGCCACTGCCAGTTGTGATGGCCCCGAAACAGGCCGCGCTTGAACGGTTGACTTCAACGCAGCCCGATGAGGCAGCACTTGTGGGGACGTTGCTGGATGACCGACCACTGACAACACTGGAAGGAGGGACACTGGGAGTTGATGCACGAGAGTGTGCAGAGTGTGGATGAGAGGGGGCAGAGTGTGCAGAGTGTGCACGAGAGTGAGACGAGGGGAAAGCCAGAGTTGAGGCACGAGAATGTGAAGAACCAAGGGCAGGAGTCAAGGCGCATGGTGCATGGGAACGAGGTTGCGAGGGCTTGTCTTGCAAGACCGAAGCGAGCGCCTTCTCGGCCTTCCAAGTGCCACCACAGAGGGAAAGGAGAGGAGCGAGAACTTCGAGTGCCCTCACAGCCTGCAGCCACTCCTTCAGGAAGTGGCGCCTGTAAAGTACCTTCTTCCGAGGCAGGGAAGCGGCTGATGGGGGGAGGTGACTGGTACTGAGAACATCCAAGTGTGCGTGAGCAACGATGACTGCAGACTGTTGGATCAACTTCCACTCATCAACGGTAATAACTTGCCCATCGTCATGTCGGATGATATCCTGCACGGGGGGCGGGACTTGTTGCTGGCAGAGAGGCGCACAGAAGGGTTGGTCTTGCAGTTGTCAAAAAGCTAAAGGACGGTCAGCGGATAATGAGAGGGGCGAACAGAGGGATGAGGGAAAGGGAGGGGAAGAGTGGGCTTGCGCCAGCGAGAAGAGACTTGAGACGCCAAGTTGCTCAGGCACAGGGACGATCCAGCCAGACTAGGAGCTGGAGAGGCTAAATAAATTAATGAAAATCTGAAAAAATGAATAATAAAATAGCTTACAATGTGTAGGAGGTTGCTCCCGCATCTTGAGAAGGACATCGACAAGATTGACATACTTCAAGAACTCCGCATTGAGGCAAAGTTCGTCATGAGTGAGTCCAGCAATGGCAACAGCAGGGAGACCGGAAGGCTGAGAAAGAGACAAAGGCGTAGCGACAGTCCAGTTGCTAGAGGGAGCACTCATGCTCGACGGGTGGGAGGGGCGTTTTCCAGAGACTTGAGAGGGGGAGGGATACACGTTGTTGTTGTTGTTGTTGTTGTTGTCAGCCAGTACGTCCACATCAGGTTCATCCTTGTGACCAGCAGTGGTTGACATGAAGAAAAAGAGAAAAGAGGAGTGGAGATGGGCAGGGGAAGAGACGGAAAGAGAAGACAAGGGGGAAAAGGTGGGGTGAGAGTGGTGGGGAAGAGAGAAGAGAAAAGACGAAAAAAACAAACAAGTGGGCGTGAGGCTTAGCGACGCGGCACCGGCTTGGCAGCCTGGAGCCCCCACAATGCGAAACCTGTTATCTCTGGGCCATCAGTGCAGCCCTTGCTCTACAACTCACTGATCCACACATCTAGCTACAACACCAATGGCCCCAAAATACTTTTGCCCATGCTTCAAGTGCAAACCAAGGAGGGATGTTACCAAGAGGACACTAAATGTTCATTTCAGACAGAATCAAGATCATCTAGATCAGCTGGTGGCCTCTGAGGCTAATCAAGATATCTTGGGCTTTGTGCAGGACTGTCACTATAAGTTGACAGAGCTTCTTAATAGACTAGCTGAGGGAGCTCATCTGGAGCAATCTGGGTCATCTTATCCAGGTAGTGAGGCTGGTGAGCCCCTAATTTCTTATAATTTTGATCACTTACTGATCTGCTTAGATCTAGCTGATGCCCCTATTGACTCACCTCAATCTTTGGAGGGAGAATTAGCAGAGGATGATGCTATGATTGTTGATGATAACTGTGAGTGATATTTCTTTTGTTGATTTAATTTAATTTTTTTTCTGACTCCATCATTGTAGATCCTTCATCTCCTGTACAGGAGACTGTGCCTATGGACTGGGGGGATGAATCTGGGCTAGAGTATCATATGAATCTGGATGAGGACAATGTTGTCATGTTTGATATTCCAGAAGAGCCCTTAGAGGCTTCAGAGGACTTTGGTGCAGACTCTGGCTCAGAGGATGAGCTGTATGGGGATGACAGCTTTTCAGAGCCTGAGGACTTTGTATCAGAGGCTTTTCCTGATATTGAGGATGCCAGTGGTGGCAGTGGTCATGGCAATTTGCCAGAATTTGTCACCCAGCTTCAAGAACAGCTGTTGGATGGGTACACCCTCCCTCCTTGCCCTACTCAGGCTCCATCACAGCCTGAGCTATCCAGGGCAGAGAGATTGTCTCTCCAGCACTACATTGCTTGGAAAGAGTCCAATGGCACAGTGAAAGCATATGATGCCCATGCAAGGGTGCTTTCAGAGGCTACAGAGGAGAAGATCCTCAGCCTTCACAGAGTCAGAAAGCTAGCTTTGGGTCTTGCAGGCTTCAGCCCTTATTTGTGGATATGTGCCCCAAAAGCTGCATGGCTTTTACTGGGGACTTTCAGTCAGACTTCCACTGCTCCCATGAAAATAAGGGAAATGTGTGTAATGAACCACACTTTCAGCCACAGCAGCCCTCATCTAGGGCTAAACCAAAGCCAAGGGCAAAAATGCTGTACATGCCCATTACACCAGTCATTCAGGCTTACTATGCCAATGCTGGAACCTCTCAGGAGATACGCCACAGAGATCATGTCTTGCAGGAGACATTGGATCTCCTTGCAGATGGGGCAGGGGTAAAACCAAAAAAGTCAGAGTTTGCCAACTCTGACATACATTACCATCATTATAAGAAATTGGGATTGTTTAGAGATAAAAGAGACACTGCATTGGCAATCTCTTCAGATGGTGCTCAGCTCACCATGAAAAAACAGTCTAATATGTGGCTTTTAATTCTTGTGCTCCTTAATCTCCCACCAGAGATGTGCTATAGAGCAACA
>WITN01000378.1:0-81098 GCA_015025155.1 Lactarius quietus | reverse complement strand
GCCTTGTTCCTGCCGAATTGCCGTTGGTCTAGAATCTTCTCAATTTCGTATTCTTCTTCATCGATTAATTCAGGGGGAGGTCTTGGGAAATTTGGTCCGTGAAAGGAAGTCTCGCGATAGGGGGTGAGAAGATCGATGTGAAAGACGTCATGGATGCTCCATTTGGTAGGCAATTCCAATCGATAATTGACTGGGGACATCACCTGGATGATCTGGAAGGGTCCATGTCTCTTGGGCGCAAGCTTGGCGCTCGGCTGGTGAGTCCTCAGGTGACGCCCTTCTAACCATACGCGGTCCCCTATCTGGAATTTGGGCGTATCTTTATGTGATACCCATGACTTCTGGGCCTTGATAATCTGTTTCTGAGCGTGTTCCCGTGCTTGTTTGAATTGATCGAGGCGCAACGCCACTTGCGGCAAGGGACTGGGCGTGGAATTCCAATCAGCACGAGGATTATGCCCCATCAATAAGAAGAATGGAGACTGCCCTGTGGCCTCATTGGGCCAATTGTTATGCGTGAATTCTGCTATTGGAAGATAAAGATTCCAATTGTCTTGTTGTTCATTTACCCAAAAGCGGAGATATTGTTCAAGCCATTGATTTGTTCACTCTGACTGTCCATCTGTACGAGGGTGATATGCAGTGGAGATATTTTGACTAATCCCCAGTTGTTTGCATAATTCCCTTGTGAATTTGGATGCAAACCTAGGATCTCTATCGCTGATAATTTTGTTTGGTAGGCTGTATCGCATGAACACATGTTTGATGTATAAAGCTGCTGTTTCTTCCGCATCGATTTCCTCATTACAAGGAATGAACACCGAGCCTTGGTACAGTCGTGATCTGTGACTGTAAGAATTGAATCGTAGCCCTGTGCGATTGGCAATTTAGTGATAAAGTCGAGAGCGATAGTTTCGAATGGCATAGCTTCCGGTTTGGAAATATAGGTCGTAATGCGGCCCGAATAGGGCGATTGTTGATTTATGCTTTGGCATTCTGCGCAACCTCGTAGTAAGCCAATACGTCTGGTCGTATCGTCGGCCACCAATAGTATCGTTCTACTATTTGCCCGTTTTATTAATTCCTGGGTGGCCTGTACTGGGTATCATGATGAGCGGCGATTATTGATTTCGCTTGTCACTTCCTTGGTGATTACTCTCCTTCCTTCCTTATACCATACCCCGTTGATCCTTTTCAGTTTGTGTGGATCTACCCAAGGTTTGATAAGTCTTCGTCTTGTTCGTCTTTGTGGCTGGTTGACCCCATTTCCTCTACTGGATTGTTGCAACGACTGGACGGGCATTCCTGTACGGTGTGTGTTGCTGGTTGTATGAATATTTTATCTGGTAACACCGTACATTTTCATTGTCTTGTTCCCGTGATCGTATCGGGTCTCTTGAAATGCATCTGCTTGTCGTTCGCAGTCCCCTTTATATGGTGAATTTCGAGATCATATTCCGACAATTCCAGTACTTCCCTTGCGACTCGTCGACTAATCTTCTGTGGTTCTCTCCAATACCGCAAGTTCATATGATCCGAGAATACTTTGATTTTATGGGGTGATCCGCTAGTAAAGGCCTCCAGTGCCGTAGAGCCTTGACTATTGCCAATAGTTCAAGGTCGTAGATGTCATAATTTCGTTCGCTGTGTTAGGGTTGCGGAGTAATAGCCTATAGGATGTCTTTTGCCATCAGTTTTCTTTTGGAGTAACACCGCTCCCACCGTGAAACCTGATGCATCTACTTCCAACTCGAATTGATCCTTCAGTACAGGTGTGCCAATACGGGTTCACTTGTAACCCTCTCTTCAATACTTCGAATGCTTGTTGTTCCGTTGAGCCCCATTGCCATTCCGTTGTTTTCTTCGTGAGATTGTTCAGTGGTTTGGCAATTGACGCAAATCCTTTATGAATAGACGGTAAAAATTGCAAAAACCCAAAAAAGATCATACTCCTTAACTTTAGTTGGCGTTGGCCAATTTTTAATGCCCGCGATCTTTACAGGGTCCATACGTGTTACCCCTTTTTCAAGGATTACCCCAGGTAATGAGAGATGTCGAATGAAAGGTGCACTTTCCGGTTTGAAAAATAGGTCGTACTTTGCAGCCACCGTTAGTACATCCCGAACTGCACTGATATGATCAGCAATATTTGTTCAAGTAGCGATACCGATGTCGTCCATGTAAACCCGAATAGTGGTTCCTCTGGCGTTGTGTTTCGCAATCGTGTCCCGATAGATGTGATTCATCATGGTTTGGAATGTAGCGGGGAATTTGTTAATCCAAAGAACATCACAGTAGGTTCGAAGAGTCCGTATGGCGTTTTAAACGCCGCTTTATGTTCATCGCCTGCCTTGATGTGGATATTGTTGTACCCCCACCGTACGTCGAGTTTAGTGTATATGTGTGCACCGCTAAGGTCCTTGATGAGGGTTTGAATCAATGGCAGTGGGTAGTTGTTGCGGATTGTGAATTCATTGATCCGCCGATAATCCTGTACTGGGCATAGTTTTCCATCCTTCTTTTTGACGAAAAAGAACGGAGAGGCGTACTGCGATTTAGAGGGTCTAATGTACCCTTTGTTGAGTTGTTCCGTGATAAATCATGTAATGGCTTGTCCTCCGATTGTGAGAGTTCGTATATAGAACAATTGATATGGTCTGGAGTATTGGTTTTGAGTTCGATGGCATGATCCCATTCCCGTGAAGGGGAAATCGGTGGGATTCTTCTTCGCTAAAAACCTTTTTGAAATCGTCATATTCTTCCAGTATTTGGATCTCTTTCTTGGGTCCTGTGGCTATGGCGAGATCAGTAGCGGCTCCTTTGATAGAGCTATGCTCCCCTAATTTTGCGACAATATTGTCTTTTGCGATATCCGAAAGTAGACGAGCTACTATGTTGACGTTGACCTTGGGATGACATGATTTGATCACGATTGGTAATACATTTTCATCAATCGTGCCATGCCTCCAACTGAACCTTGGTTCGAAAGTGCTGAGCCATGGATATCCTAAAAGAAGATCCTCCTTTCCAATATCCGCGATCAGGAATCACATTTTTCTGACAATTCCTTTTGTCAATATTTGTAGATTGACAAAGTGAGTGACTGATCCCTTTTTGTTATGGGTGTCATCTATATTGAACAGTTGTTTTGGTTGTGGTAAGGGATTTATTCCCAACCCCATTCACTTTATGAATCGATGATTGATAAAGTTGTCCGTAGCCCCTGAATCTACTAGTGTTTTTATATTGGCCTTGTTGCTGCTGGTTCGGATCGATACTGGAATTCGCATAGAACGGAAGCGAGTTATGTATACAGCATTGCAACGTAGTGCCCTCACCCAGGCCGTCGGGTTTAGGCGTCCCCAAAATCCTTAGTCCCCATCAACTCCTGCAAAGCCATGGCTTTGAATTCTTCGGTTTCGCCAGCTGCCACGCGTAGCCAATCATTCTTTCTTTCTTCGGTAGTGCGGCTGTCCGCTACCATTTGAGCGATGTGGAGATCTTCACCGACTTCGGTGCGATCATCCACTACTTCTAGGCCTCTTGAGTTACTATATGACCTTGGCGGTTGACGCAGTTGACGTGGCTGGGAACAATTGCGACTGAGGTGTCCTTTCTTTTGACAATTATAACATGTTACTTCCCTGAGGTCTGGGGGTTGCCTTCTCTGCAAGAACCCTTCGCGGGGTTTGAACGGGGGTCTAGAGTTGTTGAGGTAGGGCCTTGGTTGGGCCATAACATCTTTGGCGTGCGCCAATCGTCCCTTAACCCTGGTTCAGTCTGCCGATGTATCCATCGCATCTGGGTGACGTCTGAACTGTCTCCAGTTCATTTGTACTGGTGGTGAAGATCGAGGTGGTATCTTGTATTGATCGATTTTATTTTTTATGTGGAGGTACTGGCCTTGCCGTTTAATGGCTGCCTCTTCCAGTCTTCATAGTCGGTAGGACCATGTGGAGATAGATAGTTTCGTGTAGTTTGCCTGGTAATCCATTTGCAAATAGGTCCAGGACCATTGGGTGGTCTATATTATAGCCAGCGTATCTGACCAATTGTTCAAATTTGGCCACATACGCATCGATATCTCCTTTTTCCATTTTGATGCCCCTACGCAACTCGTTTGCGCTTTTTCTTCCTTCAAGGTGTCTGCGTATTGCCTCATAAACGATGTGTGAGTATTGTACCACAACCAATTGTCGAAGGGGTCGCGTCCGTTGACGTCCACTTGTACTCGTAACCAGGCTACCATTGATCCTACCCATTCGGTTACCCAGTTCCCTGAATATAGGTGAGAAACAACATAGCTTTTTGGTATGGGTTGCGCATAATAGAATGGGTGGAATTGATTCCTTCATATAAACTCCATTGCATTAGGAATTCTTCGGCCTTTTCACGATCTCCTGTAAATACCGCAGGTGGTTACCGCAAAACTTATCGTGTGGCGCCGGTATGGGTGCTTGAGCTGCTGGTATTGTGCTGGTGGGTTTCCTCCTGGTGGCCCTGCTCCTCCGCCACCGTTCCTCCCGGAGGCCCTGCACCTCCGCCACCGTTTCCTCCTGGAGGGTTTGGTGGTCCTTGTTGTTGTGGAGGGTCCACAAGTGCTTGAAATGCAGTGATGGTTGGTGCCACTGGTGAGTTAGTGAGAGAATAAGTTGGTGGAACGGTTAGACTCCCCGAAGCAGCCTGAGTTTGAGCATGAGATGTGAACGTGCTCATGGCTCCTAGTCGTAATGATTCTGTGGCAATTGCCAAACTTTCTCCTTGTAGAGAGGGAGAGGGTGATCTGTCGTGATGAGACTCGTCGCTTTTATTGCTTGGCGATGGAGGTGGTGTAGCTGATGACGGTCTTGTATTTGCGGTAGTTAGTTCTTGTACTTCCTCTTGTGTGAGTTCGTTGATATAGATGTCGCAGCCTAGATCTTCCAAGGCTGGTCGAAAACCTTCCCACTCTCCTTCTCCGATTCTAGGTTGAAACCAGCGAATTTCAACCCAAACGTATCGTTCGTAAACAAACTCAACTGCGACCGATCGATTATCTTCTCGGCTTCTGGCGTGGTATCCTTCAGTACCTGTGGTTTTGCTATACCTGTATTCTGTATTCTTGCAGAATCGTTGTGGTACGTTGTCCGCTAGTCTCTGTTTGAACCAGATGTTGTCACAGTTCTGACAACGGTCTCGAGTAGTTTCTGATGACGCCACGGTGAAGCTTGGTCTTAATGTAGTGTTATCACCTAACGCTTGTTCGACTTGAACAGTTCTGCGGCGTGACGTTCTCGAATATGGATGAATCGTGATAACACTGGCAACTTAGCTAAGTTGCGCTGCCACTAGGTCAATGACAATAGACACTAGGGTACCCAAAGGGTAAGCTTCAATCAAAAGATTGGAAGAAGACGAGAATGGTGATGATTCAAGAAGACCAAGCTGAAGAGCCTTGGTCTTGACACTACAGTTTATATACAGTTACTCGCTGGCTTTAAAGCGCAGCTTCGAATCCAAACCCTAGTACAACTATACTAGTAATGAGTCATTGTCCATTCTAATAATACCTGAAACACCGGCAAACCCAAGTACCGGCGACGCATCAGTGTCCATGACTAATTGAGGCTTACTATCGTAGTCATAACCATATAGTAAGCGTCCCGAACTCCGAGACCTCGTAATTGTGATGATAAGTAGTCCGAGCAATGTCAAACCGTGACAGTATGTGCGCTGCTGGACTTCCTCTTCCTGGCACAATTCCAATCTCACACGACCCACACTATCACGCGTTTGGAGACTGCGCTTACTTGCTTCCATGACAATAAAGAAGTTTTCATGGATCTAGGGGTTCGCGATCACTTCAACTTGCTGAAAATTCACAGTATGGGCCATTACATTCCGTCAATCCGTTTATTTGGTACCACTGACAACTACAACACAGAGCAGACTGAACAGCTCCATGTTGAGTTGACAAAAGGTGCCTTCAACGCTTCAAATCGCAAGGACGTATGAAGTCAGATGAGTATGTGGGTGGTACGCCATGAGAAAATACAAGATCACACGGCGTACATCAAGTGGCAGCAGGAACAGGTCGTCGCGTCTTTGGCATCATCAATTGGGCCACCGCAGCCTGGGGCACGAAGTCTGAAGATGGCGAAACACCCCGCACTTAAAGCCGTATCATTCGATGACCTGGCCTACAAATACGGTGCCACTGACTTCCAAGACACTCTGGCGGACTTCATTGCTCAGACCAACCACCCCACAACGTCTGGAGCAGCACTGTCTCAACTTGCTGCAGACACGCTCATCCCATTCCGTTCTGTGCCAGTGCACCACAAGATCAAGTTTACAAATTCCGACAATACAATTGTTGATTCCATTCAAATTCGGCCAGAACAAAAGGATGCACGTGGGCATTCCATACCTTCACGCTTCGACACAGTGCTGGTCCGTGGCAAAAATGATAGCATGCATGGCATTAATGGTAAGCATTCCTTATATAGAGCATCTGATGACCTGACTGTTGTGCAGGTCATCGAATTGCTCAAGTTCGGGTGGTCTTCGAAATACCCAACAAGTCGATTTGCGAAGTTTTCCCATCCTTGGACATCGCGCTCACGCCTCCAGAACACCTCGCATATGTAGAGTGGTTCTCGCCTATTCCCATCAACCCGGGCCCACACCACCTTCTGTACAAAGTACATAGACTTGTACACCATGGCCGGTGGTGTGCAAGCATCATACCCATCAAATCCATTCTTCGTAGCATACACTTGTTTCCCACTTTTGGCCAGCAATCGCAGCGATGGCGTAGTTTTACAGTTCTCGATTTGTGTAATACATTTTACATAAACCCTTTCAGCGACCGAGATAGTTACATGATATTTTCGTAGTTCGTTGACAATACTTTATTGCTATATATAGTTGTTCTGGTGTTACTGTTCTTAGAATGGAAGTATTGACGCAATATCATGTTTTTTCGTGCTATCAATATTCTACTAAGGCACTATCTCTCGCTATCGTGAGAGGTTTTTCCTGATGCTTTGAGCACGACAAGCTACCAGTAGACTCTGCACGGACAGTACCTTCGACTTGCAGTGCATCAGGTGGCCTCCCCTGAAGATTGTCAGTCATCGGCTGCCAGAATTCACATCATGACATTCTAGCGAACCCCTGGGGGACTTTCACGGACACATGGCTCGTCTCTGATGGACATTTTGTAGACAGGTTATATGAAGGGATGAATGTATAGATAATTGGCTATTATTCCTGAGTTCTGAACCAGTTGAAAATTGAGAAGATGCCAGTGCTGCCAGTGGCGTCAAAGAGAAGAGGACCGAACACGTGCTGCTCTTTTGTTCGTTCCTCACTCCCGCCACACACAGTACCCGATGTCTGAAAGGGTTGAACGTTGAGCCTTCGATTACCCCAACTACTTAATACACTTGGCTGTCAATAGAGAATGACAGGGGTATGAGAAACCCCCAGGGTATTGTCGGGGGTTAGGCAGGGGTAGGGGTAAGGGTACAGATATTGAAACCATCACCATACCCCTACCCCTCTCGGGGGTACCGGGGGTATCGGGGGTACCGGAGGGGTACAGATGCTATGGCACAGGACTTCTGCACTACGACGTGTCTGCGCCCACAGAGGACGCACCAGTCGCGCTCCTCATCTCCGAACCCACATTTACGTGCAGCTGCCTTCTCACAGCCAATGCGTCTCCTCTCCTGTTCCTCCCGGTCCATCTCCCACTGAACGGGCCAGTGGCTAGAAAAATGTCAGTCAGATAATGATCTCGGGGGTCAATACTCAATGCGGCACACAAAGATGACCACTTGGCTTTGATAATATTGGAGTAGGCAGTTACCCTCCTGGCATCTGCAAAACTTCTGTGTTCAACAACACGCTGCATAGTCTTGGTGAACACCCAGCCATGTTTATGGGAAACCCTACGACAGATGAGCCGTTGATTACATCAGCATGCTTGCACCGCCCCTGGCAGCAGGAGAGCGAAACTATAGTCTGGCTCAGCTGCGACCAATACTGTTCATGCGTTCAACCTTGATGGGTTTGCAGGACTCTGGTGGTTCCGTGTTTGGCACCCGTCACTGGTGAGTCCACATTTTTAGTGGTCTCACAGCTTGCGTTACGAACCCCTATCCACATTTCTTCTCCCAAGAAATCAGCTGTGTGCCAACACGTTCTATACCCCGTCATCGCGATTAACCCCACTGCACTTCACCGTGTCTCATGTCTTGTGCCTTGCACCATGACCTCTGTCGCACACGCACCACTGACTTATCTAAGACCTCGATTATTGTTGACGTCAATGGCTGTGTGACGGCCGACCCTCTGCGCATGGTTATGCTAGTCAGTCTGCCTTCCTATGACTCGGCTGCTCTCCCCCTCGGAACCCTCGCTCTTTACTGTACATCTATAGTCACTTCTACCATATACCTACTCGTCTTTTTGGTTCGTGCCAGTCTCATCACTACGATCACATGCCTACCACAACCCATACCTCGCTTTCTCTCGTGCGCGTTCATTATTTCCTGAATTTTCCTCCCTCCAAATCTGTACCCCTACTCTTTACCCGGGGGGTAACCCGTACCCCCGCTACCCCCGGTCTACCCGTACCCGTACCCCTTGAAAACCCGTACCCTTTATGAGGGTAGGGGTTTTTAGGGGGTAGGGGTACGGGTAGACGATTTTTACCCGGGGGTTACCCCTGTCATTCTCTAGCTGTCAACGAGCTCCTCCATAACTACAACTTGCTATCTATGGCTACTGTATTAAAGATTGGGAGAGAGAGGCCTCAGTCAGACGACTCAGACATACTAGTATGATTTTTGCGCTTTGGGCGTCATTGGAGAGTAAGACGGTGACGGCGGCGGAGCGGACGATGATGAAAGGTCCGGAAGGGGATTAGTCTTGGTACGCTTTTATTTAGCAATGGCGGGCAAACTATAAGATGTACGACGAGAAGTCGTACGGCTGTATACGTATAAGCGATAGAAAAAACGGTTGACTACTCATGTAACTCACTTCAGTCAGATAGTCTTCGACTGAATCTACATCTACGAAAGGTTTTTACTGTAGTCTTTCTGTCTACTGTACAGTTCTAAGACTACTCCCGACCTTTGCATACGATTTTGGGTAAGTGAATATCTAAAATGGAACTACTGGAAGTTTCTGACAAAAACACGTGCATGTCTTCTGCTAGCGGTCGGTTCGTCCGAGCGATTGACAACTCGATCTCAGCTCGATCTCAACAATGATCACCTCAAAACCTCGGGCGTCAAACTTACTCTCCATTATATGTCGGCATACTTCAGCTAAGGTTGCACGTCCAATTAGCATCGGCCACAGCAATATCTCAAGTCGTAACTTAGAGGGGAACCCGCGGTTTCGCATCTATTTTCGACATCTCACCCCATTTTGACAATGGTGCTGTCGATTTCAGTTCCCACGACACGGTGTGCACCATAAAAGCCCCAAGCCACTGTCTCAGGTCTTAAACTTCTCATGCTCTGTGAACATCCAGTCTTTCAGGCCTCGACCCCTTGACTCTTGAGAGCCGTTTAAATCCGTTGTATCATACTGTATATCATGTGCCATCGCATGCTCTCTGTGCTCTGTATCTTCGCCATCACGCCCCTCAGCGGCCTCGCGACGTCATTCACGCCACGTCGGGGAGACGTACATGTGAAGCACAGCTGGAGTTCGGTGCCAGATGATTGGACGAACCTGGGTCACCCTGCCGCTGATACCACCATCGATCTCCACATCGCACTCAAGCCACAAAACGAGAACGCCTTGATTGACGCCCTCAATGAGGTCAGCAGTCCTGACCATCCGAAGTACGTCCTCTCCGCCACCCTTTTGCGCGCACCGTACCCACTCGCATGTGCCACTACTCCGTGGAAGATACGGTAAGCACCTGTCAAGAGAGCAGGTCGCTGAGCTTGTTGCGCCTCCCACGGAGGTGCTCTATCTCGTCAACGCCTGGCTCAAACATCATCGTGTGCGACCCTCCAGCATCTCAACGAAACATGGCGGGAGTTGGCTGACGCTGATTGGGATGCCCATATCCCGAGCCAACGATCTCCTGGAAGCGTCGTACCAGTTGTACTATCACATCGAGACGAACACGACGGTTCTCCGTACGCTTAGCTATGGGCTCCCTGAGGCACTTCTCGAGCACGTGCAGACCGTCGCACCGACGACACATTTCGGTTTTCTGCCTACGTCGTCGCAGAAGCCTCTGATGCGCCGGGGCGAAGAAGCAGTGGCGCAGTCGAAGGAAACGGCAGGAGCGCTCGGGACAGTGTTGTCGAGCCGCGAAGAACTCGTTACGCCGGCAATCCTGCGTTCGCTATACAGGACATCTTCCTACGTGCCAACTGCGGCAAAGTACAACGTGCTCGGCGTTTTCGGAACCAACAATGATTACCCGGATCCGTTTGACTTGAGAATATTCATGAACAAATTTCGGTCCGACGCGACCTCTGCAAATTACCTTGTCGCACCGCTCAGCGGGGGTGTGTACGACCCGAGAAACCCATCAAAGGAGTCGAACGTCAATATCCAGTACGCCGAGGCCATGGCGTTCCCGGCAACGCATATATTCTACAGCGTCGGCATTTACCTGGAAGATCCGTTCGTCGCCTGGCTCGACCACGTGCTCGATCGGGCGGTTGTCCCACAGACGATAAGCGCCTCTTACGGCAGGGAGGAGTACAAAGTTCCGCCAGATCATGCAATTTTTGTGTGCAACCTGTTCGCACGGCTCGGCGCGCGTGGTGCCAGCGTCCTGTTCGCGAGCGGCGACGGCGGTGTCTGTCGTGGGAACTGTCGGTTCCAAGACGGCCATGTCCGGTTCCTTCCCACTTTTCCCTCAACGTGTATGTGTACTGGTTTCTCGCTATCTTAAAATAGCACACAGGGCTAGCCCAGATCACTCACTATACCCACACATTCGTAGGTCCCTGGGTTACCAGCGTCGGCGGAACAACGGGCTCCGACCCGGAGGTAGCCGCTGGTCTCTCAGGTGGCGGCTTCTCAGACTACTTTCTGCGGCCGCTTTACCAGGATCGTGCTGTGCCCCCCTTCCTCCAGAGCCTCGGCAGCCAGTATTACGGCCTTTACAAGTGCTTTTACCGCCGTGCTTTCCCAAGCTCGTTCTCACCTTCTCATTGTGCAGCGCTGGGGGCCGTGGCATTCCCGATATCGCCCTGCAAGCAATGGGCTACCGTTTTATCTTCAAAATGGAACCTTGGATCATTGATGGCACGAGCTGCGCGGTGCCGGTGAGATTTTCCTTCCTCGGACTCCTCTCCTCTTTCTGCCCTCGAGCACCCTGCTAACTGCCAACGTATAGACCGCAGCGGGCATCATCTCTCTGCTGAATGACCACAGACTTTCGAGTGGCAGGCGGCCACTCGGCTTCCTCAACCCCTGGCTATACGGCGGTGGGCTCGCAGGCCTCAATGACATCACAACGGGTTCGAATCCGGGTTGCGGTACCCCCGGATTTTCGGCCATACCTGGATGGGATCCTGTGAGTCCCAGACTCGTGTCCCATTGTCTTTATCTATCAACGTTAGTTTACTCTTTTTCCTTAGGTCACAGGCCTTGGCACACTCGACTTTGTCAGACTGGAGGAAATACTTACTAATTGATACTAGTCGAATATCCCCAAACGCCACAAACTGACCCACGTACTCACTAACACGCCTATCTCTATCTCTATCATATAGTGCAATACTTGCAACTACAGGGTACTACCTGTGCGGCTTAAACTGAGATCATGATGGAAGTCTTGGGATCGACTAGGCCGAGGCCTAAGGTGTTGGCTGCACCGCACCATAGGAGCTCCGGCGGACGTAGTCATCCATGTAAGCTCAACAGTGTGCCAGTGGGCGTGTGAACAACATAAGTTATGATCATCAGGAACAAACCTCGCGTTAGACAGAGATAATTCCGCCTTTCAAATTGTCAATAAACAACTGTGGTGCATGTGCAGTCCCCCACTGCGTTCCGCATCGCCGTGCGGAACCCCAAGCGCGTGACCGCAATCATCACGCAGAATGGGAACGCATACGAGGAGGGCTTGGCGCTGACTTCTGGGCGCCGCTCAGGAAGTATTGGGCTGTGCCAGCCTTTTCCGCAAGCTCGCCCAATGAGCAGGCACTCCTCCCATTCCTGCAGCTTGGCCCAACCAAGTGGCAATACACACATGGCGTGCCCGAGGAGCTCCTTGTGCACGTCATGCCAGAGGCATACACACTAGATGTGGCGCTGCTTGTGCAAGAGGGACAGCAGGAGATGCAGCTCGCGCTGTTCTATGACTATGGAATGAACTTGGGACACTACCCACACTGGCAGGAGTACCTCCGCACCAGCAGGGTGTTGAAACGTAATAAGTACATACATATCTTATCTATAGCAGTTACGACATTACAGTAGTATTGTACATATGATTACCATATTAAGGTACTCTGTTACGCACAAAGTGGGTGCAACTCCAATATGGAGGGCGCAAGTCTTATCAGTATCACATGTGGTGATATTGAAGACTTCTGGGGTGTTTCACATCAGGTGTCACTGGAAACACGATATTGTGGACACCTTTACTCATCACTTATCACGTAATGGACATGGTAGGACCATAGGGACCAGTTTTCCTATAAATGAGGGGAGTAGAGCCCCTCTAAGAATACAAGTCGTTCACTCTACACACACTTGAGCCTTCCACTCTAAAACCTCTCTACCAGTCTCTAAACCTTCACAAGGTGAGACTCTGTAACACTGTTTGCTGTGCTAATTGCTGCGCAACAGGTTATGGGCCCTGCTACATGGGTGCCATTGCATTCATTGCGAACGACAATGATTGTCGAGCTGTTTAACACAGTTGCTGTTGTCGACAACACCATCGAGGCTACCCTTGGCAACCTAGCATTGTGTCCTACAAGGCACAATAAGTCCTCAGGGATTGCACCAATTCAGTCTCAGTAGTGTGAGATGGCCACGGGCACTTGAGGCAGTTTCCACCTCGCTAGACAAGGAGGAGACTGTGCTAGGCTCTCTTTTTTTACTCATACCAGTATTGTAAATAGCATGCTGATGTCTCATCAGCCTTCACAGTTACTATGACATCCCAACTCCATTTGTCCATGTCTTCAATGGTGAAGACTATGGCAGCTGGGCGCGTGCGATGAAAGCCTACCTTATGGCGCAAGGCCTTTGGGGCTTTGTTGATGGCACTCATACCTCCCCTTCACTTCCTATCAAGCCTTCAGAACCAAAAGCACTTGCTGCTACCGCTTCTCAGAATGAGCAGGATGCTTACAATGCTCAGATGACTTTGTATAAGTTACAATCTGAACAGTATACTGAAGAAGTGGACGGGTACAAGTCTGCCATGAAAGGATGGCAGGATAGGAATGCCATGGCGGTTGGTACTATAACCCTTCGCCTCTCCTCTGCTATTCAGCAGAATTTTGCACCAAATGACCATGTGGATGATCTTTGGCGCAACCTTGCTGATGCTTATTCACTCCCCTCCGTCCCTAGTATTTATAAGGACTTTAAGGAGGTGATCAGTGTTTGGTTTAATCCGAACCAGCATCCTGGTGCCGTCTTTGATAAGATGGCTGCGGCCATCAGACATCTTCAAGAAGTCAAACTTGGCTTTGGTGTAACGAATGGGTTTTGCGTCCCAGACGAAACCTTCTGCACAGACCGGTGCAGGATCGACTTTGACGTGCGACGAGAGCCGACACTAGTTGGAAAGCGCCTCAACTAGCCAATGACAAGAGAGAGCCAATAAAGGCCTCTATAGATAAGAACGGTGCCGCAAAGGGCAAGAGATGAGCGACAGAAAAGACCATGTTACTCTAGCTATTAGCAGTGTACAACTGAGAATGTGTACAGACTGAGAATGCTAAAGTGAGGAACTCTACCATCCCCACTACGACTTATATACTGCTGAAAGGACCTAATGTCCTCAGCAATGACTACAATGAATGTGTCTGATGAGTAATGACTGAGTAAGTGAATGACGAAGCATCACTAATAACAGTCCATTAATAAGTCCCTGAGTAAGTCCCTCAGTCAGCTGTCAGTAATGCCTCAGTAAGCATACTACTCGGCACTAGCACAGGTGCCTCCTGACTGATCCATCCAGAACACCTTCCGAAAGGGGATCAACCCTCAGCCCGCTGGGATCCGTCCCAACATCAAGCCTTTGGGCTTACACCACGCGATCTTTCAGTGTCCCTTCCATGCCTTCGTCGGCCTGTGCACATCCTGGTCCTGATGCGGCAAGTGTCACATGACTGCCATGGGCGATACGTAACATTTGGCATATCTACGTGAAACATGGAGCTTGACCCTATTCTCCAAGCTATGATCCCCATGGCTAACTTTCCGTCTAAATGGGAACATCTTATTCCCATCATCCTCTCTTCTACCCGGCTTGACCAACTTTCATTGATTGATGTACGGATGACTGTAATTAACCACTATGAGATGGAAGCTAACCAAGGACGGGTCAAGAGCGGGCTATCTGCCCAGAAAATTTCAGCTGTGAAGCACAAGCGTGACAACCCTTGCTTTACCAAGCAGGGTGGTCAGCAGCAGCCTTCATCGTCCACAGCACCCTCTAACCAGCAGCGGCCTAACAACCAGCATGGTACTAGAGGTGCAGGACGCGGCAAGTTTTCAAAGGGCAAGGGTCGTGGTCAACCTCAAGGCCACTCTCATATTGCCTCCATCACTGCACTCCCATCTCCCACTTCATCTACGATTGCCCATATCGGGCATTCATCTATTACCACCTGCACTGTTTCTCAGTCCCCTCCTACTACTAGGACTCCAGGCATCTACCCTCCGTCAACAATGCACTTATGCTCGCTGAGCGTTTGGAAGTCCCAGCGACTATCCAAACGATGAAGACGCTTGAGCAGTGTTTCAGCAACTTCGATAATGAAGTTCGCTCTTGTTCCAATTGGAACTATGACAAGGAGTATGACTCTGATGTCGATGTGGACATGACACAGCCGGGTCCTTCCAATCACATGGAAGACTTTGAGCGCACAACTACCTACAGTGAGTCTGAATTGGCCTCCGTATTTGATAACATGTCGATGGACTCACACGATTCTAATAAAGAGAATCGTGCTCCAGTATCAGGACCCGACGATGATCGAACCTGGGTATGTCCCCTCCAATCTCCCTCCTATTACTATCCCTGTTGTCCATGGAAAGGACTATCACATTCATTTCAAGGATGCGAATGGGAATATGATATATAAACAAACAATCAGAGCTCAAAATTCACTCAAACTGATTGATATCATATATAGGCAGAATCAGGACTTCCTGCAAGAGCAGGAGTTGGCCTATGAGGAGATGGAGCTCCTAGATGAGCATGGGTCTCATGTATGAATGCCCAAGCCTGATCTCTCAGTATGGGATCCGATGATGAATAACAAGGACACCGTTTCCCTTGATTGGGGAACAGATGAAGAAAGGTATGCCTTTCTCACACAACACTTATACAATGCTGACAATCAGACAGTCTTGGACCTCTTACTAAGAAGTATAAGGATACCAAGTTGTAAAAATAAAAATGTACCATCTGTAGTGTCTCCATTGTACAGTATGAATATTGGCATGCTTGATGTTTTGAAATGTGAGCATGATCAATATTTTACACAGTGTACTAAGTGTTGAGAAAAAATAAGCTCCATGTGGCTATTAGACTCAGGAGCTTCGGCACACTTCACTAATAAAATTAGTGACTTCATTGAGTACGAGCCAGCAAAAGAATCTGACCAGATACTGGTTAGAACTGCATCTAATACTATCTATGTAGAAGGATCTGGAACAGTGCTTCTAAAGCACTACATAAATGACACTCTAGTAACTACTAGAGTACATCCAGTCCTTTACATACCTAAAATGACAACGCGGTTGCTTTCTATGGGAGCATTCTTACAACAAGGTATGCGTGTAATGGGCAACACGCAACATATTACCTTATACCATAAAGTACAATTGTTTGTCCAATGTAAACCCATTTTAAATGGACATCCATTATATTGGTTAGATGCACAATCTATTGAAGTAGAAGCACAGTTGGCAGAAATGCCACTGATCTACAAAGTAGATTACGATCTTATGCATTGTCGCCTCAGACACCCATCCAAAGAGGTTCTAAGACATGCTAAGGATTATACAAAGGGTTTTCCTGACGGAATTACAATTCCTACCACTGATGGTATTTGTCCAGGATGTGCGCAAGGCAAAATGCCTGCAGCTTCTCATCTGTAACGTTTTGACCCAATGCTACCTTCAGTACTGCCTTGACCTGTAGCACTGGAACACATGACGTCGACGAGAGACGACGCTACTCTGCATGACACCTGGAATAGCCAAGAGGAAAGAAGGACTGGCCCAAGTTGAATGGGAACAGCCATAGATAGAAGTCCATGAAAGGACAAGGAGACAAGCAGACACAAATGAAGGGACAGCAATACATTAACAGGGAAACCCCAAGTAGACGTTAGGGGAATATGGGAATGTAAAGCTAAGGACCGTATTGTCCAAAGCTGCTACCTATATACTGCTCAAAGGTGTCACATTGACATCGTTCTGTTGCTGACTTCAGTGGATGACGAGAATCTCGGAGTTTGGGACTGCTTACTATTTGGTTATGACTACGATAGTAAGCATATATTAGTCATGGACACTTACGCGTCGTCGGTGCTTGGGATTACCGGTGTTTCAGGTTATTATTAGAACAGACACTTACTCATTACTAGTATCGTCGTACTAGGGTTTGGTTTCCAGCTGCGCTTTAAAGCCAGCGAGTAACTGTATATAAGCTGTAGTATCAAGACCAAGGCTCTTCAGCTTGGTCTTCTCAAATCATCACCTTGTCTCTTGTATACTAGTACCTCGGGTACTAAGTGATCGTTCCCTATTCTTCGCTCTTCATCCTTGTGGACTTTGTCCCTTGTGATTACTTTCGAATACCCAATATCTTCGATTTGGTGTATCAACAAGTCGTTACGTGATTTCCTCTTGCCACGCCTCTTCAGGTTGCCTAAGTCAGGCCAGCGTTAGGTGATAACGCTACATTAAGACCAAGCTTTTCATCGTGGCATCGCAAGATACAACCGCAAGTCGTTGGACGACATTTGGAGAACCAGTTCTCTGGTTCGCACAAAGGGGAACAAGAACTGTTCCACAACGTTTTATTAAGAGTGCAGCGTGGACAACAGTTGACGACATCGAAGGATATTACGCAAGAGACGGAGAAGACGCGTTCCTTCACCCAGTTGAGTTTGACAATGATCACCTTTGTTGGGTAGAATTACAGTGGTTTGAAAGGGCCTGAGAGTGGGAAGGACGTCGAACTGCTCCCACTTCTTACGGATTAGATATCCTCATAAGCGAACTCACTCGACCAGAAGCACAATCACTCGGAGCAATACTACCTCCATCCCCTACCACCATACCCTCAGAGGCAGAAACGGATCGACAGGAAGAACCAGAAGCCATTACCATTCAAGAACCTGTGCCCATAGTTGATCAACTAGCGAGGGTCACAGAACAGCTGCACATTAGCCCAGTCATGGCTACTCAAACTACCCATCAAATCGCCGGAAGAACGTTTACACTTGACGAACTAGCAGACTTACGCATTGCAGGATCAGATCGACCAGACCCCCCAGATCAAGATCCTTTTCCAGGAAGGGGATTCCCTATCCGAATTCCACAGAACTGGAGGCCACAAATGCCACTAGGTGGAGGACCGCCAGGTGGAGGACTGCCAGGAGGAGGATCACCAGGAGGAGGACCACCAGGAGGAGGACTGCCAGGTGGAGGACCACCAGGAGGAGGACCACCAGGACCACCAGGAGGAGCAGGTGGAATACCAGGACAACACAGCGATAAGTTGTGGGGTAACGCCCCGACCATATTTACCGGAGATCGATCCAAGGTGGAAGAATTCCTTCTTCAATGGGAGTTATATGAAGGCATCAACATCAACAATCCAATGATGGCAGTACCATTCCAAAAAGCTATGTTATTCCTCACCTATATACAAGGACCTCACGTCACTGAATGGGTAGGATCCATCAGCGCTTGGATGTGACTACAAGTACAGGTCAACCATATTGACCCCACGAACCCATGGTTATGGGACAGTGTCCAATTGTCATTCAAACGACAATTCCGTGACACACTGTGAGAAGAAAGAGCACGAGCAGAGCTCAGGAAAGGAATCAAGATGGGAAATCAGGATATTGACGC
This sequence comes from Lactarius quietus, assembly GCA_015025155.1. Classification (NCBI taxonomy): domain Eukaryota; kingdom Fungi; phylum Basidiomycota; class Agaricomycetes; order Russulales; family Russulaceae; genus Lactarius; species Lactarius quietus. The sequence goes on along the minus strand of WITN01000378.1, from coordinate 62,783 downwards.
GTACGTGGCCAAATTCGAAAATCTAGTTCGTCTTGCTGGCTATTGGGTAGATGAACCATTGGTGGTCGAACTATTTGCCAAAGGACTTCCTCGAAAATTATACGAAACCGTATACACTCTGGACAAACCTCAAACGTATGAAGCATGGCGGAATAACAGTATCCAACGTCACGGCGAATGGATTCACATGCAGAATAAGTTCAATCAATTCAAAGCACAGGGAACCACATCACGATGGCCTAGAGCCTTCCAATCCAATCGTAATCCAAATGCTATGGATACTTCTGCTGATTGTACCAGGACTAGAGGAAGATTGGCCAATGCTGAACAAGTATTGGAACAAGATCGAAGGGGTCAGCGACCCACACAACAATTAATGAGGGGCGGAAATCCCCCATTTCAACCAAGAGAAGGGTTTTTAAGGAGGCGGCAACCGCCAGACCTAAGGGAAGTCGTTTGTTACAATTGTCAAAAGAAGGGACACCTCAGTCGCAATTGTACACAGCCTCGACAACCTAGGATCAACGCAAGAAGCTCGGAAGTAGTAGATGACCGCAGCGAAGCGGGCGAAGATCTTCATATCGCCCAAATGGTAGCAGACGATAGAACAGCTACTCAACGGAAAGACGATTGGCTACGCATGGCGGCCAATGAAACGGACGAATTTAAAGATCTTGCCATGCAGGATGTTACGCTCAGACCCTGCTCTAGCCACCAAAACACAGAAACAGCGCAAGTGTCTGCATGAACACTGGAAGAATTGCCATGATTACCCAGAGGCGCATACCTGGGAGTCACGTGCAGAAGAAGACATCGAAGAAGAGAAGGCCGTACGTGCACTCGTAGCGGCGGAAGACGACAGTTACCTCAATTATGAAGAGGCGCGCAGGGTCCGCCAGTTTGTGAGTAACTTGATAACTCGCAGAGGAACCCCAGATGCTGGCAGGACGGTTACTACAGGACGGATGAGGGTCACGTGACATGGTCATGTGAGGAAACCCCCAGGTCACGGGATCTGACCTAAGCAATAAGCCAGGGGGGCGCGAAGGAACGGAATTGTCCCAGGTCACAGTACGTATCTGGCCTAACCCATAACTCAGGGGACGTTGGAAGAAGCCATGGAATTGGCGGAAGACAGTTGTGTCCTGAAGACGACCAACGACGACAAACAGCGATTGCGTGGTGTAAGACCAGCGACCTGAGGCTGCCGATATCAGCGGGCCGTGGCTGCCGTTGGGACGCACTCCAGCGGGCCGGGTTTGATCCCCTTTCGGGAAAGTGTTCAAGATGGATTCGTACAAGGAGCGCCTGTGTTAGCGCCGAGGCCATTGCTTATTGATGCATGAACGATTCGTGTTGTGGATGACATTTCCCACTTATGCTTACTATTTGCTTATTGTTCTCGCTTACTGATGCGATGAGGTGGGCTGACTGATGCCCCATGGTTGCTTACTCACTGGTTGGAGGTGCTTGGTCACTCATTAGTGGGGACGCTTACTTATGGCTTATTGATGCCTTATTCATGCTGATTGATGTGAGTCATCATGCTTATTATTGCTTACTCATACTATGTGTGTCGCCTTTGAGGCTTGACGGACATTTACTATAAATACTATACAAGCTGCACTATGGTTCGCTAGCTTAGTTGTCTTGAAACCCACCTGTACTCTTCTCAGGAAATTCAGACAGTCTCAAAGCAGAAGTCATTGTTCAGTGTGACTACCTTGTTGCCAACTTAAGTGTTAGGCATTGCCACCTTGTAACAAACCTCAAGCTGGGCGGTATTAGGGGACCTTATTGGTTATTTGCCCTTTTACGAGTCATTCAAGTCGTTCCTGAGTTCAGAAGCCGTGCGCTTTGCTCAGAGTTGAAGCAAGGAAGACCCATCGGATCCAAGTCGGATCAACGTTCAGTGGGAACGTAACACAGGAGTTGATGGGGAGAAAGGATTTTGGGGACGCCTGAACCCAATGGCCTGGGTGAGGGCATTACGTTGTAACGCTGTATACATAACTCGCTTCCGTTCCATGCGAATTCCAGTACTCTGTCAAACTCGTTACAACAAGGCCAACATAAAAGCTCTCGTCGATTCGGGAGCTATGGAAAACTTCATAAACGATCAATTCGTAAAAAGACTAGGGTTGGGGAAGGCACGACTATCAACCCCTAGAAAAATATTCAATATTGACAACACAACCAACAAAGGGGGAATGATTACCCATTATGTTGATCTCCAAGTACTCACCAAAGGGGATTACAGGGAAATGAGATTCCTAGTCACGGACATAGGAAGAGAGGATATCTTGCTGGGATACCCTTGGCTCAGTGCCTTCGAACCAGAATTCGACTGGAAAAATGGCAACATCCGTTCAAATGTCCATCCAGTCATTATCAAATCAATTGGGCAATCTACAAACAAACTCACTATCAATCACGCTCTTTCTAACGACAAGAAGAACGGCATAATAGCTGCCCTCCAATCGCAATGCTCTATAAAAGGGCTGCTACGGAAATGGCTATTGCGGCAGGTCCCACGCCACAAACAACAATACCAGTCGAATATGAAGAATTCGAAAAGGTATTTAGCGAAGAAGAGTCTCATCGATTTCCCCCATCCCGGGAGTGGGATCATGCTATCGAATTGAAAAAGGACACACCTGATCATATCAACTGTTCCATCTACGATTATCGTTACATGAAGATCAGGAGGTGAAAAAGTTCATCACGGAACACCTAAAGAAGGGATACATTAGACCGTCAAAATCCCCGTACACATCACCATTTTTCTTTGTTAAAAAGAAGGATGGAAAACTACGTCCAGTACAGGACTATTGACGATTAAACCAATACACTATTCGCAACAATTATCCCCTTCCACTCATTCAAACCCTCATCAAAGACCTTAGTGGCGCTCACATCTACACAAACTCGATGTTCGATGGGGGTACAACAACATTTGAATCAAAAAGGGTGACGAACACAAAGCAGCTTTCAAAACACCCTATGGACTTTTTGAACCAACGGTCATGTTCTTTGGGCTTACCAACTCTCCAGCCACATTCCAAACAATGATGAACGCTATTTATAAGGACACAATCTCAAAACATGAACAACGAGGTACCATCATACGCATATATATGGATGACATCGGGATCGCAACAAAGACAACCCTCAACGACCACATTGCTGCAGTTAAAGATGTGCTTCAAGTGGCACGACAGTACAATCTCTACTTCAAACCAGAAAAATGCACTTTCCATGCTGCGTCCCTTGATTACCTGGGGGTAATCCTTGAAAAGGGGGTAACACGCACGGATCCCATCAAAATCACAGGCATCAAAGACTGGCCAACACCAACCAAGTCAAGGACGTACGATCTTTTCTCGGTTTCTGCAATTTTTATCGCCTTTTTATCAGAGGATTTGCGTCAATCGCTAAACCTCTAAACAATCTCACAAAGAAGACAGCGGAGTGGAGCTGGGGACCACAACAACAACATGCGTTTGAGACGCTAAAACGACGAGTAACAAGTGAACCGGTGCTAACACACCCAGTTTTACAAGACCAATTCGAATTGGAAGTAGATGCGTCAGGTTTCGCGGTGGGAGCTGTGCTACTTCAAAAGAAATCTGACGGCAAAAGACACCCCATAGGATACTATTCTGCAACGTTAAATGCAGCGGAACGCAACTATGATATTTACGATCTGGAACTACTGGCCATAGTCAAAGCGCTTCGCCACTGGAGAGCACTACTAGCCAGATCCCCACACAAAATCAAGGTTTTCTCTGATCACATGAATTTGAAATACTGGAGAGAACCACAAAAGATCAGTAGACGAGTGGCTAGGGAAGTACTCGAATTATCAGAATACAATCTGGAAATTCATCACATCAAAGGAACTGCGAATGGCGTGCAGATGCCCTATCAAGCGACCTGACTATCCCCAAGGCGAAGAGGACAATGAAAATGTAACGTCCTACCGGATCACATATTCATCCGAAACACAACGACGCAAAGAACGGGAATGCCCAATCATCCTCAAGGCGTTCTAACAGTACAAGACATGAGCCAGTCAATCCGAGCGACGCCCAGGATGAAACAATCCTACGCCGTGGGTGACCCCCACAACTTGAAAAAGGTAACGGAGTGTGGTATAAACAAGGAAGACGAGTGGTGACCAAGGGAAGTAAAGAAAGACGAGCGATCGCAGAAGCTCATCATGAACCCCCAGTATACGGACACCCAGGCATCAACAAGACAATAAATTAGTAGAACGAAACTATTGGTGGCCGACACTACGACCAGATGTCACTGCATATGTACAAGGATGCGCAGACTGCCAACGGCACAAAGTCAACAATCGCCCATCAGGGCTCCATTACAACCCATCTATCCGAAACCAGAAGCAATGCCGTTTGAAACAATCGCACTCGACTTCATCACGAAGTTACCGGTGTCTGAAGGATATGATTCTATCCTCACGATCACTGATCACGATTGTACTAAGGCATCCATCTTCATCCCATGCAAAGAAGAGATCAACGCAGAAGAAGTCGCAATGTTGTATCTCAAACACGTGTTCATCAGATACGGACTCCCCACAAAAATAATAAGCGATCGAGACCCTCGATTCGCATCCAAGTTCACACGAGAACTCTGCAAACAACTGGGGATTACACAAAATATATCCACGGCTTACCATCCTCGTACCGACGGACAATCGGAACGAACGAATCAATGGCTAGAACAATATCTCCGTTCTGGGTAAATGAGCGGCAGGACAACTGGGCGCTGTATTTACCCCTGGCAGAATTCACACACAATAATTGGCCAAACGAGGCAACAGGGCAGTCTCCATTCTTCCTCTTGATGGGACATCATCTGCGCGCTGATTGGAAAACAACTCCAACCCCTTTACCCCAAGTGGTGTTACGGCTTGATCAGTTCAAGCAAGCACGAGCGCACGCCCAACAACAAATTATCAAGGCACAAAGGTCATGGGTTAAGCACAAAGAAACACCCAAATTCGGAGTTGGAGACCTTGTATGGTTAGAAGGACGTCATCTGAGGACTCATCACCTAGCGCCAAACTTGCGCCCAAACGACATGGACCCTTCAAAATCAACCAGGTGATGTCTCCAGTTAATTATAGACTGGAAATTCCCACACAGTGGAGCATTCATGACGTGTTTCATATCGATCTTCTCACCCCCTATCGAGAAACTTCCTTTCATGGACCAAATTTCCCAAGACCACCCCCTGAATTAATCGATGGAGAAGAAGAATACGAAATCGAGAAAATTCTAGACCAACGGCATTTCGCAGAGGAAGGCGCAAACAATATCTAATCAAATGGAAGGGATACCCAGACTCGGAGAATCAGTGGGTCAACGCCACTGATGTACATGCTCCACGGGCGATAGCTGAGTTTCAACATATTCAAACTCCATCGTCAGCATATATAAATGTCCCCTCTCCTAGGAAGAAGCTCATCAGTTCTTTCTTCGAACTACTATGAGTACTCCTTCCTCCTCTATCAATGAACACATCATCTCCTCTTCTTCTATCACCTCAACTATCAACGAGGACGTACCCTCTGCCGCCGACGTTGCCGCAGCCTTCAGATGTATTGGCCCCGGAGACTTCATCCCGAAACCCCTGATGTATGCGGATACGACGCGGAGGATTGGAGGAAGACGAAGAGAAGTGGCAACGGGAGCAACTCCGGATCGCCAGGAGTTCCTTGTTGCACAAACGCTTGTCAAGGTGCCAAGCGTCTCAGACATCAGTGACGTGGTCCGAGTTTGTGGAACTTGTAAGCAATCCACCCTGTCATGTCCAGGCCACCTTGACTCCCACATCCACTACGACTGTGGAAAACCCGTTGATGAATGCATCTGTAACGACAAGTTCCACTTCATCCCTCCGCCGCCAACGCCTCGATATATCAATATCGACTGTCCCCCCAGAGTCATCCTCGACCCCTCCACCTCATGGGGTGTTCACACCCGTTCCATCCTCCAACAACAAGATGACTCAGACAAAGAAAACGAAGATCCCTCGGCGGTTTTGAGACCCGAAGATGAAGGGGTATCACCTATTACGCCACACACTCACCGAGGACGTCGAGGAGGTATGGCAGCAGCAAAAGGAAGCCCTCTCTTCCCCGATTATCACGGACACCCCACCAATGTCGAGCGACAGAAGGCTAAGGACAAGGCCGAGGCCCCGGACGGATTCGAACTAAATATTCCTCCACAGTTCATCCCCTTCCGTATGATCATCAACGGGCAACACACGATTGCCAAGTATATTCATCTGAAACCAGGCAACAACGCGGTCGTGTTTGGGTGTATGAAGAAAGGAGGGGAGATTCAACAAGGTGACGTGCATGCCGCCCCCGATTTCGACGCTGAAGCATGCAATTACATGCATGATCAGTTGCGCTATCTGCGTAACGATTTTGGCGGACGTCAATGGGTCGATCTGGCCATTGCCGAAATCCCGGATCGAACGCTGGGTGCTGAGATCTCGCGTTATCGGCATGTATCGCAGCGCTATGACGATCTTCACGCAGCAATTACTGCTCTTGAAAATGAGCAATACGCGGTGGGGAATGAGAAGCGCAAATGTGTCTGACGGCTTGAAGAGGCCAATGCACTTCAACGGGTCATGGATAAGGAGGTGGAGGTATGTCGTAACACTACGATTATCCCTTGGGTGTTCGAACGAGGTCGTTCAACCTAAAAAGGGGGTAATGTCACGTTGACATCGTTCTGTTGCTGACTTCAGTGGATGATGAGGATCTCGGAGTTTGGGACTGCTTACTATTTGGTTATGACTACGATAGTAAGCATATATTAGTCATGGACACTTACGCGTCGCCGGTGCTTGGGATTACCGGTGTTTCAGGTTATTATTAGAACAGACACTTACTCATTACTAGTATCGTTGTACTAGGGTTTGGTTTCCAGCTGCGCTTTAAAGCCAGCGAGTAACTGTATATAAACTGTAGTATCAAGACCAAGGCTCTTTAGCTTGGTCTTCTCGAATCATCACCTTGTCTCTTGTATACTAGTACCTTGGGTACTAAGTGATCACTCTCCACTCTTCGCTTTTCATCCTTGTGGACTTTGTCCCTTGTGATTACTTTCGAATACCCAATATCTTCGATTTGGTGTATAAACGAATCGTTACGTGATTTCCTCTTGCCACGCCTCTACAAGTTGCCTAAGTCAGGCCAGCGTTAGGTGATAACGCTACAGTAGCAGACGATAGAACAGCTACTCAACGGAAAGACGACTGGCTACGCATGGCGGCCAATGAAACGGACGAATTTAAAGATCTTGCCATGCAGGAACTGATGGGGAGGAAGGATTTTGGGGACGCCTGAACCCAACGGCCTGGGTGAGGGCATTACATTGTAACGCTGTATACATAACTCGCTTCTGTTCTATGCGAATTCCAGTACTCTGTCAAACCCGTTACAACAAGGCCGACATAAAAGCTCTCGTCAATTCAGGAGCTACTGAAAACTTTATAAACGATCAATTCGTAAAAAGACTAGGATTGGGGAAGGCACGACTACCACAACCTAGGAAAATATTCAACATTGATGACACCACCAACAAAGGAGGAATGATTACCCATTACGTTGATCTTCAAATACTCACCATAGGAGATTACAGGGAAATGAGATTCCTAGTCACAGACATAGGAAAAGAAGATATCTTGTTGGGATATCCTTGGCTCAGCGCCTTTGAACCAGAATTCGACTGGAAAAATGGCAATATCCGTTCAAACGCCCATCCAATCATTATCAAATCAATTGGGCAATCCACGAACAAACTCACTACCACTCATACTCTTTCTAGCGACGAAAAGAACAGCATAATAGCCGTCCTCAAATCACAATGCTCTATCAAAGGAGCTGCTACGGAAATGGCTATTGTGGCAGGCCCTGCGCCACAGACAACAATACCAGTCGAATATGAAGAATTCGAAAAGGTATTTAGCGAAGAGGAGTCTCATCGATTTCCCCCATCCTGGGAATGGGATCACACTATTGAACTAAAGAAAGACACACCTGATCACATCAACTGTTCCATTTACGATTTATCGTTATGAGAAGATCAGGAGGTTAAACAGTTCATCACGGAACATTTGAAAAAGGGATACATTAGACCGTCAAAATCCCCGTACGCATCACCATTTTTCTTTGTTAAAAAGAAGGATGGAAAACTACGCCCGGTGCAGGACTATCGCCGATTAAACCAGTACACTATTCACAACAATTATCCCCTTCCACTCATCCAAACCCTCATCAAAGACCTCAGTGGCACTCACATTTACACAAAGCTCGATGTTCGATGGGGGTACAACAATATTCGAATCAAAAAGGGTGACGAACACAAAGCAGCGTTCAAAACACCTTATGGACTTTTCGAACCTACGGTTATGTTCTTTGGGCTTACCAACTCTCCAGCCACGTTCTAAACAATGATGAACGCTATCTATAAGGACACAATCTCAAAACATGAACAACGGGGTACTATCATATGAGTATATATGGATGACATTGGTATTGCAACAAAAACAACCCTCAACGACCACATTGCCGCAGTCAAAGATGTGCTTCAAGTGGCACAACAGTATGATCTTTACTTCAAACCAGAAAAATGCACTTTCCATGCTGCGTCCCTTGATTACCTGGGGGTAATCCTTGAAAAGGGGGTAACACGCATGGATCCCATCAAAATCACAGGCATCAAAGACTGGCCAACACCAACCAAAGTCAAAGATGTACGATCTTTTCTGGCTTCTGCAATTTTTATCGCCTTTTTATCAGAGGATTTGCGTCGATTGCCAAACCTCTAAACAATCTCACAAAGAAGACGCGGAATGGAACTGGGGACCGCAACAACAACATGCGTTTGAGATGCTAAAACGACGAGTAACAAGTGTACCGGTGCTAACACACCCAGTTTTACAAGACCAATTCGAATTGGAAGTAGACGCATCAGGTTTCGTGGTGGGAGCCGTACTACTTCAAAAGAAATCTGATGGCAAAAGACACCCTATAGGATACTATTCTGCAACGTTAAATGAAGCAGAACGCAACTACGATATCTACGATCTGGAACTACTGGCCATAGTCAAAGCGCTTCGCCATTGGAGAGCACTATTAGCTGGATCTCCACACAAAATCAAGGTCTTCTCCGACCACATGAATCTGAAATACTGGAGAGAACCACAAAAGATCAGTAGACGAGTGGCTAGGGAAGTACTTGAATTATCAGAGTACGATCTGGAAATTCATCACATCAAAGGAACCGCAAATGGCCGTGCAGATGCACTATCGAGACGACCCAACTATAACCAGGGTGAAGAAGACAATGAAAATGTAATGGTATTACCTGACCACATATTCATCCGAAATACAACGACGCAAAGAATGGGAATGCCCAATCATCCTCAAGGCGTTTTGACAGTACAAGACATGACACCAGTCAATCCCAGCGACGCTCAGGATGAAACAATCCTACGCCATGGGTAGATTCCCACAACTTGAAGAAGGTAAACGGAGTGTGGTATAAGCAAGGGAGACGAGTGGTGACCAAGGGAAGTAAAGAAAAACGAGCGATCGCAGAAGCTCATCATGAACCCCCAGTATATGGACACCCAGGCATCAACAAGATGATCAAATTAGTAGAACGAAACTACTGGTGGCCGACACTACGACCAGATGTCACCGCATATGTACAAGGATGCGCAGACTGCCAACGGCACAAAGTCAACAATCGCCCCATCAGGGCTCCACTACAACCCATCTATCCAAAACCAGAAGCAATGCCGTTTGAAATGATCACACTCGACTTCATCACAAAATAGCCGGTGTCAGAAGGATATGATTCTATCCTCACGATCACTGACCATGATTGTACTAAGGCATCCATCTTCATCCCATGCAAAGAAGAGATTAACGCAGAAGAAGTTGCAATGTTGTATCTCAAACACGTGTTCATCAGATACGGACTCCCACAAAAATCATAAGCGATCGAGACCCTCGATTTGCATCCAAGTTCACTCGGGAACTTTGTAAACAATTGGGAATTACGCAAAACATCTCTACGGCCTATCACCCTCGTACTGACGGACAGTCGGAACGAACGAATCAATGGCTAGAGCAATATCTCCGCTTCTGGGTAAATGAGTGGCAGGACAACTGGGCGCTGTATTTACCCCTGGCGGAGTTCACACACAATAACTGGCCAAACGAGGCAACAGGGCAGTCTCCATTCTTTCTCTTAACAGGACATCATCCGCGTGCTGATTGGAAAACGACTCCAACCCCTTTACCCCAAGTGGTGTTACGGCTTGACCAGTTCAAGCAAGCACGAGCACACGCCCAACAACAAATCATCAAGGCACAAAGGTCATGGGTTAAGCACAAAGAAACACCCAAATTTGGAATTGGAGACCTTGTATGGTTAGAAGGACGTCACCTGAGGACTCATCAACCTAGCGCCAAACTTGCGCCCAAATGACATGGACCCTTCAAAGTCAACCAGGTGATGTCCCCAGTTAACTATAGACTGGAAATTCCCACACAATGGAGCATTCATGACGTGTTTCATATCGATCTTCTCACCCCCTATCGAGAAACTTCCTTTCACGGACCAAATTTCCCAAGACCACCCCCTGAATTAATCGATGGAGAAGAAGAATACGAAATCGAGAAAATTCTAGATCATTGGCACTTCAGCAGGGGAAGGCGCAAACAATATCTAATCAAATGGAAGGGATACCCAGACTCGGAGAACCAGTGGGTCAACGCCACTGACGTACATGCTCCACAAGCGATAGCTGAGTTCCAACACCTTCAAACTCCGTCATCAGCATATATAAATGTCCCCTCTCCTAGCGAAGAAGCTCATCAGTTCTTTCTTCGAACTACTATGAGCACTCCCTCCTCTTCTATCAATGAACACATCACTTCCTTTTCTTCCTCTATCCCCTCAACTATCAATGAGGACGTACCCTCTGCCACCGAGGTTGCCGCAGCCTTCAGATGTATTGGCCCTGGGGATTTCATCCCAGAAACCCCTGATGTATGCGGATACGACGCTGGAGGACTGGAGGAAGATGCAGAGAAGGTGGAAACGGGAACAACTCCGGATCGCCAGGAGTTCCTTGTTGCACAAACGCTTGTCAAGGTGCCAAGCGTCTCGGACATCAGTGACGTGGTCCGAGTTTGTGGAACTTGTAAGCAATCCGCCCTGTCATGTCCAGGCCACCTTGACTCCCACATCCACTACGACTGTGGAAAACCCGTCCATGAATGCGTCTGTAACGACAAGTTCCACTTCATCCCTCCGCCGCCAACGCCTCGATATATCAATGTCGACTGTCCCCCCAGAGTCATCCTCGACCCCGCCACCTCATGGGGTGTTCACACCCGTTCCATCCTCCACCAGCAAGAAGACGACTCTGACAAAGAAAACGAAGATCCCTCGGCGGTTTCAAGACCCGAAGATGAAGGGGTATCATCTATTACGCCACACACTCGCCGGGGACGTTGAGGAGGTATGGCAGCAGCAAAAGGAAGCCCTCTCTTCCCAGACTACCACGGACATCCCACCAACGTTGAGTGGCAGAAGGCTAAGGACAAGGCTGAAGCCCCGGATGGATTTGAACTAAATATCCCTCCACAGTTCATTCCTTTCTGTATGATTATCAACGGGCAACACACTATTGCCAAATACATTCATCTGAAGCCGGGAAACAACGCGGTCGTCTTTGGATGTATGAAAAAGGGAGGGGAGATTCAACAAGGTGACGTGCATGCCGCCCCCGATTTCGACGCTGAAGCATGCGACTACATGCACGATCAGTTGCGCTATCTGCGCAACGATTTCGGAGGTCGTCAATGGGTCGATCTAGCCATTGCCGAAATCCCAGATCGAACGCTGGGAGCCGAGATCTTGCGTTATCGTCATGTATCGCAGCGCTATGACGATCTCCACGCGGCGATTACAGCTCTTGAAAATGAGCAGTATGCAGTGGGGAACGAGAAGCGCAAGTGTGTCCGACGGCTTGAAGAGGCCAACGCACTTCAACGGGTTATGGACAAGGAGGTGGAGGTATGTCATAACACGACGATTATCCCTTGGGTTTTCGAACGAGGTCGTTCAACCTGAAAAGGGGGTAATGTCACGTTGACATCATTTTGTTGCTGACATCAAAGGATGACGAGGGTTCCGGAGTTTCGGACTGCTTACTATTTGGTTATGACTACGATAGTAAGCATATATTAGTCATGGACACATACGCGTCGCCGGTGCTTGGGATTACCGGTGTTTCAGGTATTATTAGAACGGACACTTACTCATTACTAGTACAGTTGTATTAGGGTTTGGACTTCAGCTGCGCTTTAAAGCCAGCAAGTAACTGTATATAAGCTGTAGTATCAAGACCAAGGCTCGTCAGCTTGGTCTTCTCGAATCATCACCTTTTCTCATGTATACTAGTACCTCGGGTACTAAGTGATCGCTCTTCGCTCTTCATCCTTGTGGACCTTGTCCCTTGTGATTATTCTCACATACCCAATATCTTCGATTTGGTGTATCGACAAGTTGTTATGTGGTTTCCTCTTGTCACGCCTTCACAAGTCGCCTAAGTCAGGCCAGCATTAGGTGATAACGCTACACAACAGCAACAACCACTGCTGCAATGACAAGATGCTTGATAAGGTGAGCTGCAAGGATGGCTGCAACAGTGACTACAGTGTACCTTCTCCCTTCTCTCTTTCATGAATGTGTCGTCCGATGCAGGCAAGGTCTTTGGGTAGGCTTAGGGTGCTTCTTGCAAACAAAGTTTTCTAAACACTTGTTCATGTTGCAGCTGGTTCGTTAATGTTTCTACTTCAGTCAGCTTCATCATCTGGTGGTCAATAAACATAACTTACATACATTTCTGTGCATTTTTGTTCACCACCATCTTTCTTTGTGCTGATGACCAAAATTTATTTAGGGTGTGGTCATAAAGTTCAGGGCTGCGATCGCACCAAGCTCGCTTACTGGAACCCATTGCAGCCTGGCCTTGCCATCTGGGGTGCTTTCGGGACATCAATTGTCATCCTCGTTGGCAGATACAAGGTTTTCTTTAAGTGAAATGACAACTAGGGGTGGCAGCAACAGCGACAGCAAAGGAAACCTTGGGAAAGGAGAAGGGTGGGCAGCTGTCACTGAGCTGTGGTGGGGCAGGAGATATTTGTATTTGATTTATTCATGTGTACAGTACTTGAAGATGATGATGCCATATCAATTGCCCAAAGCCAAAGTAATACTAGTATTGGTTGTAGTATTCTGTGTGCATTGAGGTGATCACCTCCCAGTCGAGAGTACTTGTTCCGAGTCACAGGAACCCAATCAATGCCCCCACAGGTTTGGTTTATTTGCACACACTGAGCTGGATGTGCATCTTGTGTTAAACAAGTGGCAGTCAGTGGCTAGTGGCTTGCGATGTGATGACAACTATATCGAATCGAACCATGTAGACAGGAGCAGATGCATTGACTTGCTATCGAGATCAAGAGACTCTATGCATTGAATCCAGAACCGAAAACAACCCAAGTTAGACACAATCAAAAACCATACACGAAATCAAATATATTCAAAAAGAAATATGGACTTCCCACTGGGCTTCAATGTTCACCTCTGGTCTTGCGATGCCTGATGCATGATGCCTGAGGCCATGTTGTTTTTTGCAGAAGTCTCCTCGGGTGGAATCATGTAATCCACAAACTTTGCTATGCAAGCTGTTGAGCTTTTTGCTAAAGTACAGCCGCTTGCTTTTCCCGAGGAGGACTCATGCAGACCGTGACAGGAGGAGTATAAGGATGACTGTTACAGTAGTGGGATAACGTGCTATATAAGGTACTGTACCTCCAGGCACACAAAAATTGATGCAAAAAAAAAGAAAGTACAGCCGCTTGTCATGGATAGCCAGCACCTACTCAAGCCCCATCAGGTGCGATAAATGTACAGCTCGGACGAATCATGTGTGTGCACGATAACTAATCACTCATATTGTTAGCTCGTACATATATCGGCGTGTGACAACAGGATTGAGTGTGTGCTCTGCATTCTCATAGTAGGAAGAAAGAAAAGAAAAACAGGCAGGATTGAAATATGATATCTCTGGAAATTCAGGTGTACCAGTACATCAGCAAAATAAGTCAAGAATTGCGGCACTTGCCGATGGCAAAATGGTTGCCTGGCATTCCACTCGCTTGAAACTGGGCTGGAAGCGTCAATGTCCAATTGTGCCAGTTTGCAAGCCACTCACAATTGGTGTGTATCATTGTGGGGGCTTGTATTTTATGGTTAAATTTTGTGACTGTATTGCAAGTGATTGTAAAGCTGAATAGTTATTGCAACAAAGTATAAGCCACTTGCAAGTAACCTTAACTATTGTATATAAATTGCAAGTGCTTGCAACACTCTTGTAATTCCTGTGGCACAAACACAACAAGGTGAGCGTCAAACAAAACAAGGCAGGCCTGTAAGGACCAGTAGTACTATTTATTGGTTTGATTTTTTATTTTATTTTTTAAATGTATTTATACAGGGACATAATGTTGCGGTACAAGCAAGGCCAGCGACGAGCTGGGCGTATTATATCCTCCACACTGAGATATTGACTGTCCTCAGTCATCGGTGCCATTTGCTTGTAATGAGATAGTAGCCCTGCCAAGCAAGACTCCCAACTGTGGTACTTAGCCTGGTATTGCTGGTCTTGCATATGCCTTCAGGAAATACAATGTCGCTCTTGTCACACACCTATTGGCGAGGCCTGGAACTGTAGCTTTCGATGCCTAAGACCAATCTGAATGCTTTCACTAGCCGGCGAAGTCCGCATGCTTCTAGAACTGCTGCCAGCGTACTTGTGCAGCGATACTCCTGGACGTGCGTCGTCCTGGGAAAAGTTGATCTGCGTGTACCTTGCACATTGCTGCTGGTCCCATAAACACTGTCGTGACTGTCATATACTATCGCTGAGCGTCCAGCATGCCGCAGAGGTCCATGTGAAAGTGTAGCCACCACGGAACCCTTGTAGTCACACCAGGGGTAGGCCAACCAAGTTGCCTTGTATGCAGTTGCACATCCTTCTGCAGAATCTATGACCGCTGCTGTCACCGCAAAACATGATCCATTGGCCGTCAGCGAAGTAAAAACATCTGCAGGATGGTGGCGTGGTCACTAGCACATACCCGCTCTGCTGCTGTGCATGGATATTCCTGATACAGATAAATGTACCGCCAGTCGTTAGTTTCCTGGAACACCAACGGAATGCGCAAAACAGACCTTGCACCAGTCCATAAAGGGGCTCCCACGGTGTGGCGTTGCGATGGTGGTCAGTGACAGTGGTGTGTACTCAACCGGCTTGAGAGGCATGATCAGATGGTGGCAGTCAAGCCCGCCCATCGAGTGTGCCATAAAGTTGATTCCGTGTCTTGGGGCTTTAGCCTGCAAGAACCTATCGAGCTGTTCCGAGCTCGAGGCGATCAAGCCTGTGCCAGGTACCGTGGTGACGATGACCTTGGCGCCGACAATCTTGCGGAGGATACCGAGGATGGACGACCAGTACTGCATACGCAGGCTGGGTGGTCTGCGGATGTCGAAGCCGTATAACCCTGCGATGTGTGATAATGAGTATTGAAAAAGAAAAAACATTTGTTTTGTTTGTGGAAAGGCATGCACCAAGGCATAGGACGATGGGGAACCACGGTGCCCAGAGAGGATCATATAGTACTGGACTCTGCATCAAGTGGTGTATCACACCGCAGTTCTCATTCTCGTGCTCTGTAGTGAGAGTGGGAGGAAGCGGGGGATAGCGATTTGGACTAGGGGGGTTAGTGTTGGGATCCATTCTGGGAGGCTCGGCGAGCTGTTGTGTGGATCTGGATCCTGGGTTGAAGATAGAGAGAGGCGCGTGGGCCACCAAGCCCACAGTCGCCCAGATGCTATTAGGGGAAGTGGACCAGTGGTGAGCACGTAGTACGCATGCGGTGGAGAATGTGCTGCTGGTGTGCACGTACCTGTCACAAAGCCATCAAGGACATCGTCTGCCCCTGTTGTCCTCAGCGACAGGCCCAGGAGCCTGTATGTGGACCTCGGATCAAGGTTGTGTGCTGTGGAATCGTCGGATGTACCCGTGGGAGATGACCAGGAGGGGAGGAGGTAATGGTGGGCGATTGAGGTGGTGGAGATAGTGTTGAGTCATCTGCACAAGCATGCTGAATATAAGAGAGTCAACAGTTTGACCCATATGCACCATTTGGTGTAGGGGTGTGTTTTTCTCAAGGTTTTCTGGTAAGTGCTGCTATGAGGTCCTGTGTTCGAATCCGTACTGATGCAAAATTATCCACCTTAGAGATGTAACTATGGATGATGATGTAATGGAGATGACAATGGCTGATATACAATAAGAAATGTGAAACATGATCAGAAAAAGTAAGACGTGTCATTGGTGGGCTGAAATCTTCGTTCAAATCAATTATTTTATTATAACCTCTTATATTTTGCAACAATAATGACAATTGCGATCTATTGAATTGATTGACAGAATTCTAATTTACCTGCAAAATTATAAATCACATCTCATATTTAAAAACGGTAACCCATCATAAGTGATCACAAAATCTACTTGGATTGGGCCATTTCGGCCGTTTGCGATCAATCATAAGCACTTCTATTTCTTAACTTATTTTGCTGATGTAATACTGTGAAGAATGCAGGACTTGGAAGTGGGCGAAGGTGACAAATCAGATTTGGCATTCTGTAGGGCTTTTGTCACGTTGACATTGTTTTGTTGCCGACTTCGAAGGATGATGTGTATTCTGGAGTTTCGGACTGCTTACTATTTGGTTATGACTACGATAGTAAGCACATATTAGTCATGGACACTTACGCGTCGCCGGTACTTGGGATTGCCGGTGTTTCAAGTATTATTAGAACGGACAATGACTCATTACTAGTATAGCTGTACTAGGGTTTGGATTCCAGCTGCGCTTTAAAGCCAGCAAGTAACTGTATATAAGTCTCTATCTTCAGACCATAGCTCTCCAGCTTGGTCTTCTTGAATTATCACTTCTCTTCGTGTATACTAGTACCTCGGGTACTAAGTGATCGCTATTCGCTCTCCATCCTTGTGGACTTAGTCCCTTGTGATCATTCCGACATACCCAATATCTGTGTTGATTTGGTGTATCGACACACAGCTACGTATTCTCTTCTTGTCACGCCTCCACAAGTCGCCTAAGTCAGGCCAGCGTTAGGTGATAACGCTACAGCTTTCGGGCCATACGCTTGGCCATACGACGTTCGGCGCCTTGAACTTGGTGAAACCTCCTAAGTTGATTGAGGCACGTATTCATTTTTCTGAGTGTCCTGACCGCCAGAGGATTAAAATTGTGACGAAGGGTTCAAGATAAGTGTTTCGGTGTGTGTGACTTCAGGGTGTTTGTTTGCGAGATGATATTGGAATAGATCACTCAGGCTGTATCTCGGCCCAAAATCGAAGTCGCCACAATAGGGACACACTAGTCGGTATGCATGCATGACCACAAGATGTTTTGAGCTCTTGCTGCTCTTTGAAACTTGCACGACAGATGTTGCACGAGAATCCTAGAGTACTATATACCTCTACACGACGATCTGATAGCCGTCGCGAGGAGGTGGTGAGTGATTCTACCGCATGCAACAATCACCCATGTATCGGCTTTAATTCCGATATATGGAGAGTACAGAGCACCATTTGGTGCTCCCCGTCGTCTAGACACAAAGCAAACAAGCAATTCTCTGTCACGTGTTTGTCATCTGAGTACAAGTCCCTTACACCGCGGAATAAATTGATAAGCCTCAGCCATTGTTCACGATCCATGTCGACCTGCAGATTTGATAGCAGCATCCAAGTCTGAATCACTTCGATGCGTAACTCTTTTACACGGAATATGAAGGGGGAAAAATGGTCGCACATCTGAGCGATGGAGGACAACTGCCAGTCTTGCTGTCTGCATGGTATTCGCAATTCGAGCCGTGTAGGAGCACCTGGTTGGGTAAAGGAGATGGAAATAGCTAGCTCGGTGAATTGAATCTCAGCGCGGCTGAGTGACGTTGGCATGTTTATCCGTTCCATAGATCGGCCAAGTTGCGAAGCGTCTATCGTGGGCTGGTTAAAGAATGTGATATCAATATCCCCGAGACAAGGCGCATTGATTCTAGGCACGAAGCTTTCCAAGTACTAGCTAATTCCTCGATATTTGAGGCACGTGAGAGAAGGGATAACAACAAGTCCCCTTGACTGTGGGGGCAAGCTACTGTCGTTTCGGTTGAGGGTGGAGGAACGGAAATTTTGAGTGAAAGTGTTCGAAGTTGGGTCATCCCGGACAAGGCATTCGCGAAAGCATTCGGGGGAAAATATCCAACATCAGGAATTTCATGGAGCTGAAGATCCACGAGTCCCACGGAAAGAGAAATATTAAGCTCTGGCAGTGCAGGAATGGCGACCCCAGTCAAGTGGAGAGTACGGAGGTGTAGGACCCACCGAAAGGCGCTGGGAAAGGTTAGCCACACGATCTCTCGAGACAGAAGAACGAGGTCTTCTAATTCCGAAAATGGCCACTCGTTGGCGGATAACGATTTCAGGAGCGAACTTGTGAGGGTGAGGCTCAGGGACCGAATACGATCAGAGTGCTTCAGTGCGGCCATGATATTGGCCTGGTCCTTGGGAGTCGGCGGATCGAGTGCTGGAAGTCACCCATACTCTACAGGGCGGGCCAGCAATCTAGAGTCTCCAGTACAGACGTCCCGTTTGTACAGAACAGTCGGAGGTGTAGAGCCCGTTGAGACGCCAGCACGATTTGTCTCCATCTGCGACATATTCAAGTTTGCACAAGCTTCGGCCAAAATTGTGGAGAAGAATCCATAACAACGAAATATGTTAAGAAGCACTTCGTCGGAAAGGATACCGATAGTCACTTGTTGGGACAAGGAACACGTAAGGGACTGATGCAAGCGCGGCGCGGAAAATCTATAGCTACCTGTTTTAGGGCATTGGCCCGGAATGGTAGTAACGGCTTGAGCATGGGATAAGTATTTTGGGCGAGCACGTCTATGGCAAAATTCACGACAAAAGCTTTGACTTCCTGCGGTGGTGCATTGAAGGTGGTAGATCACTTCCTTTGAAGAGTGCATGAGGGTGGATTTAACGCGGCACCTATTGGTGGCGTATCTTAGGTAGAACACATCGTACTTATAAGTAGTACCGTAGGTGCCTAGAATGGATGTGCGTAATGAACCCCAGTGGGAAGTCCGTATTTCTTTTTGAATAAATTCGATTTTAAATATATTTTTTGATTGGGTTTGACTCGGGTCGATTTTCGATTCGCTTGGAGATCGACTCAGATCTGCATTCGTTGTTCGCTTATCTCGGGCTCGATAGCGTGTTCTAAGTCGCTTTGTCTGTGTTCTTGTTTTTTTACTTGTCTGATACTATGCCGCCCCGCAAATTACTCGAGCGTCGCATGATGCATGCTCAGTTCGGCCAGTTTCTTCGTGCAAATGGTATCGACACACAGTCCTCAGAGGTCTTCCCAGAGCGACCGTGAGGAGGTTCGTCTCAACGTGCACAGGAGAAAAAGGTCAATCGACTGCATATTCTCCTGTCCACTTTGACACGAACCGCTCTTCGTATAGGCTGCTCCTCGGGAGTCTGGTCCCTCTTCGCGTGTTCCTCCTCCTGCTGGCGAAACTTCTGGGACCGCATCAAGCGATATACCTGGCATGCCTGACCCCACAGACCCTCCTGATGTCAATATGTCTGAGCCTGGTCATTCCGAGGCACCCGAAGATAACTCCAACGTGGATATGCCTCAGCCCCACAGTCCCGACATTTCTGGTGACCCTGAGGATGACATCGACCTTGACATTCCTTGTCTCGACAACTCTGGGTCTGGGTCTGCCACACCTGTGCCTGACCAATCTGCACCTGCAGATTCTCATACGTCTACAGGATCAGCTGCTACTGGCAATGACACACCCGGATCCGCAAGGGGGATCGGCGAACAAGACGTCGTTGAGATGATAGAGCTTCCACAGCTCCAAATCGCGCAGCAATATATCGACATGCTGAAAGAGGCGACCCTCGAACAATCTGGGATGCAGCCTGATGAAATCGAAGATTTGCGTAATCCAGGACAAGACTATACCCTCGCGGATCCATCACCGCTTCTGCGTGCAACTCGCCACTTCATCAATAACTCGTCTGCATCTCGGAAGCACTACGAGACAATGAGGGGCATCGAGCGCCTGCATAGACCAGACAACCCCAAGCTATCATTCGATCAAGCCAAGTGACGTGTCCGTTGGCTTTCTGGGGTCGTACCGGTGGAATACGACATGTGTGTTAACTCGTGCATAGCTTTCACTGGGCTGCGCGAAAACCTGGAAGCTTGCTCTCGCTGTGGCGAACCTCGTTATTGTCCTGGGACCACTAAGCCGCAAAAGCGCTTCACGACAATACCAGTTGGTCCTGTGATTCAAGCCATGTTCAGCTCTCAGAACGTCGCTGAATCCATGCACTACCTTGAAAGGAAACTTGTGGATAACGTCGAGCGTGTGAGGGGCAGTGCTGGATTACTGGACGTATACGACGACACAACATCTGGGCAGGCGTTTCTCAATGCCTGGAGCACAGGTCGTATCAAGAATGGTGATATTGCTTTACAGTTTTCCATTGACGGTGTGCAACTACGTGCTGATAGGCCCTCCGAGGCGTGGTTTTTCATATGGGTAATCCACAACCTTCCACCTGACCTGCGATACAAGAAAGTGTATGTGATCCCTGTGGCTATTGTCCCAGGGCCTCACAAACCATGGGACATAGACACATTCATGTTTCCTTCACTTTACCACATCGCTGCTCTGCAACGTGAAGATCTTGTGGTGTACGACGCCTTCTTGGGCACTCTACGTCGGTCACGCCCACTCGTTGTCTTTGGAACAGCTGATAGCCCAGGTAGTGCGTTTATGACTGGGATGGTCGGTCACAGCGGCCGTTCTGGGTGTCGCCTGTACTGTGATATGCCAAGTAGGCGTCGTACAGGCGACAGCCACTATTATCCTGCTATGAACCGCCCGGATGACTATGGCGTCGAGGGGTGCTGTCACCCCGATGTCTCGCGCGCTGACCTCGAATCATATCAAGACGATCTTCCTAACAAATATAACCAGAATATACATCATTTACTAACTGCGAAGACCATGGGCGAATTCAAGACTCGTCGTTTGGCTGTGGGGCTCTGCAAGCAGACCATCTTCAGTGGTCTCCCTTGTCTACCGCTTCCCATCCCGACTCTATTTACTATGGACATTATGCACCTGACGGTCCTCAATGTCCCGGATCTCTTCATCAAGCTCTTCACTGGGAAACTAGACATATATGAACCCGATGACAGGTCTACATGGGACTGGGCCGTCTTTTATCGCAAGCCTACGCTCTGGACTGCATCTGGCAAAACTGTCGTCAGATCCGTGCCTTTTATCCCCTCGTTGTTTAGTCATGCCCCTCAAGACCCATCAAAGAGGCTAAACTCTGGCTACACAGCTTGGGAGTTTCAACAACTTGTGTACGGCCTGTATCCCACCCTGCTATGGCACATTCTCCCCCCACGTTACTGGCGCAACTTCTGTAAGTTGGTTGCTGGGGTTCGTACACTGCAGTGCCCACGTATAACTCGACATGAACTTTTATATGGACACGAACATCTGATGGACTTTGTCCGGGAATTCGAGGATATATACTACCAGAGAATGGAGTCCTGCATCCACTTCTGTCGCCAGAGCATCCACCTGCTCACTCATATTGCCGAGGAGACAGTCCGAGTCAGTCCACTGGCGTGCTATGCTCAATGGACCCTGGAGACCGCCATCGGGAATCTCGGTCGAGAAATACGCCAAGATAGAGACTTATTCGCGAATCTTACTCAGCATGCGGTCTTGTGGGCACAAACTAACTCACTCCAGGCTCGGTTCCCTGAACTCCAGCTTGAAGTGGGAGAGAACGACGCAACTTCAGTGTCCCGCAGGGCGCGCAAGTACGAGGGATATGAAGGATACGCATTCCTTCCACACTGTGAAGCGTATCCATCCCCAATAGCAGACGACGAACACGAGGCTTTGCTCATTTATTGGCATGCGCAGGGCTGGCCTAACACTGATACATGGGCCCCTGCCATGTGTCGATGGGCTAAGCTACAGCTTCCCAACGGCCAGAAGGCACGTTTGGTCTGGTATGAGTCGACTGTGGCGACAAAGCCTCGTCGAGCTTCTTGTGTAGAGGTATGTCATCCTACTCCCTTCCTTTCAATCATTGCACTGTTAACTATATTATTTAATACAGATTACTTATGATAGAAGGATCCGCATCACCAACGTGTGATTTTATTTTTGTCTGCACTTCGGGGATGTCCGCTATCCCCTGTGTTACGTTCGTGGTCTGACTTAGACCCTACACGCGATGGCAAGTAATGTGACTTAGCAATACGTGTCAACACGCGAAGGTGTGACTTGTTCCAAGGACTCTTGAAAGAGCCTTCCTAAGAGAGATGACTCGAGGCGAGAGAGAGAGGAACCTCGACTAGATTTGAAGGTGGTACAAGAGAGTCAAGCTGTCGACCACATCAGTCGACAGCTACCTTATATCCTATCTTGACTGTACGCCTTCGTCAGCGATACAGCCACTACTACTAATTGCTTGGTAACGTCCACTAATACAAATGCCACTACTACTACTACCCCCAGTCATCGTACAGTCATCGTACAGTAATAGTATCAGTAATCAACGTATAGTTCATGAGTAAGTTTCGGGAGCGACTCATCATCCCGCTTACGAAGGTCAACAACGGCGAATCGTGACATCACCCCCTTTACAAGGGTGAGCGCCCACGCTCCACAACCCAACTAGTCACCGTGGTAAGTCCGACGTCTGTCTCGTGCTCGTCGTGCACCCTCCTAAGGGCATGAGCGCGTCCCAATCGCCTTGACGAATGCATGGCCCTGTCGATGTGGACGAAGATGTCATCCTCTAACTTCTTGATCGCCTGCTCGAGCTCAGCCACAACTTCCATGGATGTGCGGTAGCGTCTCACCTCGGCTTGGAGGGATATGTGTAACGTCCCAGGTCATGGTATGTATCTGACCTAACTCATAAGTCAGGGGACGTCAGGAAGGAGCCTGGAACATAGCGAGTAGAGCATGGTAAGGGGGATGACGAGTCGCTCCCTAATACTTACCAATACGTGGACGATTACTGATACGATGACTGAGGCGATTACTGTATGATTACTGAGCAGACGTGGACGATTACACAGCAGAGAGTAGTAGTAGTAGTAGTGGCGGTCTCACTGACGAAGGCGGACTGCAGCAGGGTAATATATAAGGAAGCTATCGACTGTTGTGGTCAATAGCTTGGATTTCTTGTATCTTTCTCATCTTGTTATCCAACATTGTGGCTTTCTCTCTCTCTCTCGCCTCTTGAGGCCGCGTGTCAACAAACCGACAGACAAGACTCCGCCTTCGTGCGTTGAGACGACACTCTGCCTTCGTGCTAGAGTCC
Source organism: Lactarius quietus (assembly GCA_015025155.1). Classification (NCBI taxonomy): domain Eukaryota; kingdom Fungi; phylum Basidiomycota; class Agaricomycetes; order Russulales; family Russulaceae; genus Lactarius; species Lactarius quietus. Next base: position 39,101 of record WITN01000378.1, on the reverse strand, counting down.
AGGACACATGCTAAGTCACCGCGTTCATCCTTTGTCGCCTAAGTCAGGCTCACGTGCCGCTCGCACGTAACATTAAATCCAAGCTCTTCAACACCCATTGAACGCCGTGGCGACTATCAATACCAAGGACGGCTGGGACTTTGTACCCTATCGCATCGACTCAAGAGAACGAGACGCACCTATTCATTACCTTATAGGACGAGTAAGGTGGCGATATATACCAGACATCAGAAGATCTGAAGAAAACAACACAGGATACTACGCAGAAGCAGCTACCTCACAGCGATATCACCCCGTAGTATTCAACAAGGAACGCTGTTGCTGGGTCGAACTCAGGTGGAACAACACTCAAAACTACTTCGAAGCAACAAGGCCAGCAGCCGACGACTTACACATCAACATACCATTGATCGATGCACGACCAATTGATCAACAAGGACCGATAGACGGTCAAGAAGCAGAGAACCTCGATTCGGAACCACCAAGAACCGAATTCCAACTACGAACAGCAACACCGGCTGCATCAAGCCATACCAGCGAACGACCGCCAACCCCACGAAGTGAAATAGAAGAACCCGAAGCCATCGCAGTGCATTCACCAGAAGTAGACGCACTTGCCACGCAAACAGCTGAGTTGCATATTCCTGAACCAATTCGGGGAATACCATACAGCGCCATGACAACCCAAACAGAAGTATCACCACCCCGACTTGTCATCAATGAGCAGACAGGTCACATCCAGCAACTACAACCAGAAGACATGGAAGCCGTCAACCGAGCAATGGGACCAGATGTCCCCGACGCACCAAGCATCCCTGAAGGAACCAATATGTTTTACGAGTTCCGACTCAACCGAAACAGAGTACCATCACCCGACAACAGACCATTCCCACCCAGGGAAGGACCACCCAGGGGAGGACCGCCAGGAGGAGGACCACCCAACGGCGGATGGCCACAAGGAGGAGGAGGACCACCCCCAGCAGGACCCCCAGCAGGACCTGCAATAGCCAATCAACAAGGAAGTGACAAGTTCATTGGCAATCCACCACCAACGTTTACAGGGAACAGATCACAAGCCGAATCATTCATCCTCCAATGGGAGGTATACGCAGGAGTTAACGCCAACCACTCTGCTATGAGAAACAAATACCAAAAAGCTATGTTGTTTCTCACATACATACAAGGAAATGCGGTTAACCAATGGGTAATGTCCGCAAGCCAATGGCTCGTCAACGAGGTGGCCACGGGAACAGACCAGTTCAACAACAGGCTATGGGAAAACCTCCTCAACGCCTTTCAAAGACAATTCGGCGACGTCCTCAGCAAGGAACGGGCCCAAGCCCAGCTTGATGCTGGAATACACATGAAGGATGGGAAAATCGATGACTACATTGCGCAATTCGAAGAATTGGTTCGACACGCTGGGTACAACATCAATGCCGAACAAACCATCAAGTACTTCACGAAAGGACTACCACGAGCATTGTATGAAACCATGTACCAACATGACGACCCCCGAAACTACGAGGAGTGGAGAGATTCTGCCCTGAAAAGGCAACAGAAGTGGATCCATATGCAGACGGTCAGGGGCAACTTGGATGCCTTTAGACCGGGACGGACTTCAGGGGGAGCACTAGCTAAGTTACTCGCGCCACTCCAGAATGATGACCAAATGGACACATCCACAGACTGAGTACGAGGACGGCTAGCGGGAGCCGAAGAAATCGTAAACCAATACAGGAATACCAGACCCCCACAACCCCCATTCCCACCACGAGGGGGATTCATCCAGAGACAGTTCAAACGAGACCACAGCCAGACGCAGTGTTACAACTGCCAGAAGATGGGTCACATCAGTCGCGACTGTAGGCAGCCCAGAAGGCGCCGCGACACGCAAACACGCGCCACCGAGACCGCGCCAACTAAAGAAGAAAAGGCAGCGGAATGGTTACGAGGAGTAGCAGGAGACGATGAAGAGGTGAAGGACCTGGTCCTACAACAATTAATGGGACAGGATTTTGGAAATGCCTAAACCCGGCGGCCTGGGTAAGGGCAATACGTTGTAACTCCGTGTATATTATGCGCTACCGTTCTATGAGAGTACCAGTGTCTATTCGCGCAAGTTATAACATGGCCGACATCAAAGCATTAGTGGACTCAGGAGCCACTGACAACTTCATACACCCAAGTTTCGTCAAAAGAATGGGATTGGGACAGCGGGCATTAGATAAGCCGAAAAATATCTACAACATCGACGATACCACTAATAAAGCGGGGCAGATCACACACTACCTCACGCTTAATGTGGAAACAGGGAAGACAAGAAGAGAGATGAGATTCCTCATCACCGATATCGGAAAAGAAGACGTCCTGCTAGGATACCCATGGCTCGCCACCTACGAACCAAGGTTCAGCTGGCGCCACGCCACTATAGATGAGAAACAACTTCCTATAGTGTTGCGATCGATTAACCCAAACGACAGGAAAGCAGTATTGGCAAGACTGCTGACAGAAGAAAAAGACAATGCAAGGGTGTCACGAACATTCACAACGGAAATGAAAGAACAAATCGTGACAACCCTAAAAGAACAGGTATATGGACGAAGATCAGCAGTAGAGCTCGCGGTGGATGCCAAACAATACACCGCGGAGGTCAAAATACCAACAGAATATCGACGCTTCGCGAAAGTATTTAGCGAAGAAGAATCAAAGCGGTTTCCGCCAAAAAGAAGCTGCGACCATGCAATCGAGTTCAAAAAAGGAGTGCCAGACGTGATAGACTGCAAAGTCTACCCCATGACAAGAACTGAAGACGCGGCACTGGACGACTTCATCGACGAACAAATAGAAAAGGGATACATCCGTCCCTCCAAGTCCCCGTACGCATCATCATTCTTCTTTATCAAAAAGAAGGACGGAAAGCTACGACCTGTACAGGATTATTGGCGAATCAACGAGTGGACAATATGGAATCAATACCCACTCCCCCTCATTGACGACCTTATCAGAGACCTTGGAGGAGCTCAAATATTCAGCAAATTAGACGTTCGTCAAGGGTATAACAACATACGCATCAAGGAAGGAGATGAACACAAAGCCGCGTTTAAAACACGCCGGGGACTCTTCGAACCAACCGTCATGTACTTTGGGCTGTGTAACTCACCAGCAACGTTCCAAAGCTTCATGAACGAAATATACCGACCAACGATAGCAAAACACGAACACAATGGGACGACCATTCGGGTCTACATGGATGACATCGCAATAGCCACAAAACGACAGAAAAACACACTTGAACAACATCAGAAGGCAGTGAGCGATGTCCTGGAAGTCGCTCAAAAACACGACCTCTTCTTCAAACCGGAAAAATGCGTATTCAACACGTCCAGTATTGATTACCTGGGGGTAATCCTTGAAGAGGGGGTAACACGTATGGACCCTATCAAAATTTCGGGCGTCCGCGACTGGACATCTCCCACATCAGTTAAAGACGTACGATCTTTCCTTGGCTTTTGCAACTTTTACAGGCAGTTCATCAGGGGCTTTGCAAACATTGCCAAACCACTGAATGAGCTAACGTGCAAAGATGAGCCATGGCAATGGACTACAAGACACCAAACAGCATTCGACACACTCAAACAACGGGTCACGACAGAGCCCATACTAGCACATGCGGATCAAACACAACAATTCGATCTAGAAGTAGATGCATCAGGATTCGCGGTAGGAGCAGTGCTACTACAAAAGAAATCAGATGGGAAACGACACCCTGTGGGATACTACTCGGCAACACTCAATGCCGCCGAACGAAACTATGACATCTACAACCTGGAGTTGTTGGCCATCATAAAAGCGTTGAGAAACTGGAGACATCTGCTAGCCGGATCCTCACACAAAAAAATCAGCCGACGAATCGCTAGAGAAGTACTGGAACTGGCAGAATACAACTTTGAGATACACCATGTCAAAGGAACTGCAAATGGAAGAGCCGACGCACTCTCACGACGTACCGACTATGATCAAGGAGAAAAGGACAATGAGAACGTCACAGTTCTACCAGACAAATTGTTTGTACGAACAATTGACACCCAACCACGACAGGACGAACAACGGATACGCAAGTGGGTCGATCCCCATAAATTAACCAAAGCAGACGGACTTTGGTGGTACCAAGGACAAAGACTAGTCATTACGGGGACATCGGGGGAAATTAGAGAAGTCATCTCTACACATCATGATCCCCCTATTCACGGACACCCAGGAATAAACCGAACAACACAAATGGTAGAACGCCACTACTGGTGGCCTACGATGAAACAAGACATCGCTGAATACGTACGAGGATGCGCAGAGTGCCAGCGATGCAAAGTCAACACACAAAGAACAAAGGCGCCGCTACAACCAATATTCCCAAAACCCGAAGCAACGCCATTCGAAGTAGTAGCGCTCGACTTCATCACCAAACTCCCGACGTCAAGGGAGTACGATTCCATACTCACAGTTACTGACCACGATTGCTCAAAAGCATCGATATTCATACCGTGCAAGGAAGAAATATCAGGCGAAGAAACAGCCACCCTATACGCCAAACATGTAGTCACGCGATTTGGCCTACCAACAAAACTAATCAGCGATCGAGACCCCCGATTCGCGTCCAAATTCACAAGAGAACTATGTCGAATTCTGGGAATACAACAGAATATTTCGACTGCCTACCACCCACGGACAGACGGACAATCGGAACGAACCAACCAATGGCTGGAGCAATATCTCAGGCTCTGGGCCAATGAAAGACAAAACAACTGGGCTGATCACCTTGCACTAGCTGAGTTCGCGCATAACAATTGGGTCAATGAATCCACACGCGAAACCCCGTTTAGGTTGCTGATGGGATATCACCCACATACTAATTGGACTGATAAAACATCACCCATACCACAGGTCACGGCCAGACTAGAACAGTTGAAAGAGATAAGACATCAGGCACAAGATCAGATGCGCCGAGCGCAACAGTCATGGGTTAAACATCGTGACACCCCTAGATATCAGATAGGAGACAGGGTATGGCTAGAGGGACGTCATCTACGAACCAACCAGCCAACCACAAAGCTTGCGCCGAGAAGACATGGGCCATTCCGGATTCTCCAGGTGATGTCTCCTGTCAACTACCGACTCAAACTTCCCACACAGTGGAGCATCCACGACGTTTTCCACACAGATCTTCTCACACCTTACAAAGAAACGCTGATTCACAGCGCAAACTATCAGCGCCCACCACCAAAATTGGTAGAAGACGTGGAAGAATATGAAGTCGAAAAGGTACTAGACTCGAGAAGACACGGACGAGGGCGCAAGCTCCAATACCTTATCAAATGGAAGGGCTACCCAGACTCGGACAACCAGTGGGTCCCGTGGGACGACGTTCACGCGGAAGCAGAGATAAGGAAGTTCAGGCAGTCTAACCCAAACGCCGAAACTCACATAAAAGCAGCAACGGATAGACAGACAAGGACATCAACCCCCATTGCAATGGCACATGCCCCAAACACCATCATCACCCTTGACTTCCCTCCCGTCGACACCCTCACCACGTACGACTCCACCAACAATGTGGACGACCCCTTCTGTTCCGCCATCGAACATGTCCGAGCAGTCGCAGAACAAGACCAAGACGAGCGAGAACAGCGAGAACGGGACCTGGCCGAGGCTCGCCGGCGATTCCCCACACCCGCAAGCGGAAGAGTGGAGACGGATGAGGAAGGATTACGGGCTGTTGAAGGAGGTAATGACATCGTGGCGACTGGATCAGGTGACGAAGATGACGCCAAAGGAGAGACGGATGAGGATACAGCGGCTGATGAGGCAAGTATCCTCCAGCCCTCCACCGCCTTCACGTCCACCACCGCTGTCGACCGATATGACAGCGACGAGTCATCCGATGGCTCATACCACGATGCCCACGTTATCTGCACCCGCTGCGATAACCCCCAAAGCTACTGCCACTGTGCCCCCATGCGCATTCCCCCTCAAGTCAACAACAAAGAAGAAGACGACATTGCCGACGAAGCCATGGATGACGAAGGACGAGCACCGCCGGTTGCTGTCATCTACGGACCGACTGCGGAGGAAGGGTACGCCATGCGAGGGCTACCATCCTACGCCGAAGCACGCGATCCCTCACCCATCAATACGCGCCGAGCGAATGCACCAAGGCGCCCTATTCGTGCCCTATCGCCTACCCTCAGCGGATTCGTCCTCAACAACGGGATGAACTGGGTGCCCATGGTGATCGAACACGAGGGACGTCGCATCTCCGCCCAATACGTGCGGGTAAGGATGCTTGACAACCCAGAGGTCTTTGGGACGATGGGGCGGACCGCACCAATATACCGAGGGGATATACATGCCGAGCCATGTCGAGACATGGGGCCCGCAGCTGAGTACACCCGTGAAGAGTTACAGTACCTTCGCGCTGATTTCCGGGGACGGCGCCAGGTCGACGAAGCCCTTGCTAGGCTAGGGGATATCTCCCTGATCGCCGAAGTGAGGCGCTACCGCGCGTCCCAGGAAATCGTCAAGGAGCTGGAAGCGGCCATCAAGAAACTCGAGGACGACATCTTCGTACACGTCGACCGCTCACGCCATTCGGCAAGGCGGTTGGGTAGGGCTCACGCCCTTCTGAGGATACGGGACGAGCACGAGACTGATGTCGGACTAACTACGGTGCCTAATTGGGTAGTAGAGTGAGGGCGCTCACCCTTGTGAAGGGGGTGATGTAACGTCCCAGGTCATGGTATGTATCTGACCTAACTCATAAGTCAGGGGACGTCAGGAAGGAGCCTGGAACATAGCGAGTAGAGCATGGTAAGGGGGATGACGAGTCACTCCCTAATACTTACCAATACGTGGACGATTACTGATACGATGACTGAGGCGATTACTGTATGATTACTGAGCAGACGTGGATGATTACACAGCAGAGAGTAGTAGTAGTAGTAGTGGCGGTCTCACTGACGAAGGCGGACTGCAGCAGGGTACTATATAAGGAAGCTATCGACTGTTGTGGTCGATAGCTTGGATTTCTTGTATCTTTCTCATCTTGTTATCCAACGTTGTGGTTTTCTCTCTCTCTCTCGCCTCTTGAGGCCGCGTGTCAACAAACCAACAGACAAGACTCCGCCTTCATGCGTTGAGACGACACTCTGCCTTCGTGCTAGAGTCCAGGACACTGCTAAGTCACCGCGTTCATCCTTTGTCGCCTAAGTCAGGCTCACGTGCCACTCACACGTAACAATATGTCTCCTAACCGGGCGAGAGCCTCGTCTACCTGTCGCTTTCCACGGAAGTCAGTGCGAAAGTAGCCGAGCTCCTCACGTGTGTACTCAGCTGCAGGGCCCATGTCTCGGCATGGTTCGGCGTGGATGTCGGCTCGGTAGACGGGGGAATGCTTCCCCATCGTCCCGAACACCTCGGGGTTGTCTAACATGCAGACACGCACGTATTTGGCTGGGATCCGTCGTCCTTCGTGCTCGATGACCATCGGCACCCAATTCATCCCGTTGTTGAGGATGAATCCGCCGGGAGTAGGCGATATGGCACGGAGAGGGAGCCGCGTCGCATTCGCTCGGCGCGTAGCGAAGGGCGATGGGTCGCGTTCCTCTCTATAGGGGGGTAGACCGTGCGCCTCGTATCCCTGCTCCGCCGTTGGTCCGTAGACAACAGCAACTGGAGGTGGTCGGGGCGCGTCATCCTCGGCTTGACCGGCAACGATGCGGACTTGGTGAGGTATAGGGAGGGGAGCGCAGTGGCAGTAGTTGGGAGGGTTGTCGCATTGAATGCAGACAACCCGTGCTGCGTGGTAGGATTCGTCACTGCTGTCGTCCTCATCTTCGCTGTCGTCGTCGTCGACGGCAGTGGTGGTGAGCGACGCGGTGGACTGGTTGACACTGTCGACCGCGGTAGTATTGAGGGAGGTGGTGGACTGGTTGACACTTGCCTCGTTAACAGGTGTATCCTCATCCTCCTCTCCGCTGCAGTCCTCTTCACTATTTGATCCGTCCTCCATGCGGACATCACTTCCTTCAAGAGGCCGTACTCCTGCCTCATCTTCTTCCATTCTTCCGCTTGCGGGTGTGGGGAATCGCCGGCGAGCCTCGGCCAGGTCTCGAGCGGCTTGGTCTCGTTCAGCGGCAGCTCTGACGTGCTCAATGGCCGAGCAAAACTGGTCGTCGACGTTGTTGTTGTTGTCGTAGGTGTCGAGGGTGTCGACATGGGGGATGGCGATCTCGTCAATGTTGATAATGGTGAGTGGGACATGAGCCATTGAGTTAGTGGATGGGGGGAAGGGTAATGTTTCCGACTTCAACGAAGCTGCTTTTATGTGAACTTCAGCTTTCAGGTTCAATCGTGCGAACTTCCTTATCTCTTCCTCCGCATGGACGTCGTTCCACGGGACCCACTGGTTTTCTGAGTCCGCGTATCCTTTCCACTTGATGAGGTAGTGAAGTTTGCGCCCTCGTCCCGACCTCCTGGAGTCTATCACCTTTTCAACCTCATATTCTTCCACGCCTTCAACCAATTCAGGTGGTGGGCGTAGGTAGTTTGCGCCGTGCATGCGTGTTTCTTTGTATGGTGTCAGCAGGTCTGTGTGAAACACGTCATGTATCTTCCACTGCAGAGGTAACTTGAGCCGATAATTCACAGGGGACATCACCTGAACTATCTCAAATGGGCCTTGTCTCCTGGGCGCCAACTTGGGAGTTGGCTGATTGGTTCGTAGGTTGCGCCCATCTAGCCATACTTGGTCTCCCTGGGCGTATCTGGGCGTGTCTTTGTATTTGACCCATGACTTCTGGGCCTTTATCATGTTCTCCTGCGTGCTCCGACGGGCTTCCATCAATTGTTCTAGCCTGGTAGATACACTGGGCAGGCTGATTGTCCCTGATGCCCATTTATCTCTAGGGTGATACCCCATTAGCGTGAAAAACGGGGTTTGCTTTGTGGTACTGCTTATCGCGTTATTGTGAGTGAATTCCGCTAGAGGCAGCTGTGCGGCCCAATTATCTTGTTTTTGATTTGCCCATAATCTGAGGTACTGTTCCAGCCACTGATTAGTACGTTCCGACTGTCCGTCCATTCTCGGGTGATAGGCCGTTGATATGTTTTGCTGGATTTGAAGAGTTCTGCAAAGTTCTCGCATGAACTTTGCTGCGAACCGAGGGTCTCGATCGCTGATTATTTTGCTTGGTAGCCCGAATGTAACGTTTCTACCAAACGTTGTTCCGACTAGGAACTCTTGATGACCTTGAATCAAATAACAGACCGACGGCAGTTGAATAACGATGGTCGAGTGCGAAATACGAACCAAAGGACAATGGCTTCGACTTATACTGGAAGAATACAACAGGGATCTTCAAGAGATGAGAGGACAGATGTCACGGTTTGACATGTTGTGGACTGATTATCATCATCATTATGAGGTCTCGGAGTTCGGGACGCTTACTATACGGTTATGACTACGATAGTAAGCCATTATTAGTCATGGACACTGACGCGTCGCCGGTACTTGGGTTTGCCGGTGTTTCAGGTATTATTAGAACGGACCGTGACTCATCACTAGTATAGTGGTACTAGGGTTTGGATTCGAAGCTGCGCTTTAAAGCCAGCGAGTACTTGTATAAATATTGTAACGACAAGACCAAGGCTCTTCAGCTTGGTCTTCTTGAATCATCACCACTTGTCTCCTCTTCGCTCTATTCCAATCTATCGATTGAAGCTTGTCCTTCGGGATACCCTAGTGTCAACCAAGTGACCTAGTGGCTGTGCAACTTAGCTAAGTTGCCCGTGATTACCAAGATTCATCCGTACACTCAAGTATCACGTCACAAGCAGGTTCAAGTCGAACCAGCGTTAGGTGATAACGCTACAACAGACCACACAAGGATCAACAAGATGAGAGGAACAGGCACTAATAGCCAACACTTCTATTGACTGAGGTAGAGCTTAAGGTAAGACTCAAGGTAGACTCAAGGCAACAAAGATAAGGTCTCGTCTATCAAGACAGAGCACCTTAAATACACTACAGGGCTGACTCCTAATCTGAGTCCCAAATAATAACAGGTATCGTACCATATCGTATCGTCCAATCAGCTATCAGGGATAAACGACCCAAGCATATCAACCAATCAATGAACAGGGATAAGCCCATACAGTACATGAGGCAGAAAGCCCCACCATGAGTCAGAGATAACACTATGTGACTCACTATCGTCCAATCATCGTCCGGCGCAACATCAGCGCATGATAAGTACAGCCATCAGGCAACATCAGAATGTTCCAATCAGAAAGAACCTAAACAGGACAGAGCCTAACCATGTTGGGAATCCCGCATCCAACTATACCCTCTCAGGAATTATGTCTCGACCTGAGGTAACCGTTGTTCCCCCGTGACTTATCCTTTAGACCAGATCCACGTGGTCTGGGGGTTGCTGATCACATGACTAACCACGTGACTCAGACTTACACAGTCCTAAACGAACGACATCGCCAGTGTTGTTGTCCACAATGAAATGATCTTCAGTACTCAACATTCGCGCGACCTCATATGTCTCATCTGCATCCATTTGCAGCGCATCTTCGTCTTCTTCTTCAGTGAACCGCACTTCAGGGGGGTCTTCAGCCTTCACAGGCAGCGTGAATCACACTTTCATCGGCTTGGTGACACCACTGGCCATGACACGTGATCCGCACGTGACACCGAATCGAGGGAGTACCTTCTGAGCGTACAACATTGCCGTTTCTTCTCCCAACATTGATTCTCGGCAGGGTAGGAAGATTGCTGCTTTGGAGCAGTCGTGGTCTGTAATCGTCAGGATCAAGTCATATCTGTCTGACGGGGGTAACTTAGTTATGAAGTCTACCGCGATGACTTTGAATGGATTGGCTCCTAATCGCGGGTATATTGGTTCGAATGGTGCTTTGGTGGGTCGAGTGTTGACCTTGTGTCGTTGACACTCCGCGCATCCTTGTACGTAGTTCATGATGTCGCTTTTCACGTTTGGCCACCAATAATGTCGAGTTAGCAGTTCTTGTGTTTTTGCTATCCCTGGGTGACCCGCCATTAGTGTGTTGTGATATTGTTTTATGACACTTCTTAGCTCTTCGTCATTGTTGGTGGTGACCACCACTCTTCCATTCTTGAACCACACGCTGTCTATCTTCTTTAATTCATGGGGATTTACCCATGCTTTGATTCGCGTTTCGTCTTGCTTGATGGGGATTGGCGTAATCCCTGTTATTGTCCATATAAATATCTTGTTTGGTAGTACCGTGACTTTGTCGTTGTCTTTTTCTCCAGTGTCGTAGTCTGGTCTTCTGGACAACGCATCGGCTCTACCATTGGCTCGTCCTTTGAGGTGGTGTATCTCGATGTCGTACTCTTCCAATTCTAGTACTTCTCGAGCAACTCTTCGACTGATCTTCTGTGGGTCTCGCCAGTATTGTAGGTTCATGTGGTCCGAGAATACTCTGACCTTGTGTGGTGATCCCACCAATAGGTACCTCCAGTTCTGCAGCGCTTTCACGATGGCCAATAGTTCCAGGTTGTATATGTCATAGTTTCGTTCGGCTTCATTGAGGGTGGCCGAATAGAATGCTACTGGGTGTCTTTTGCCATCAGATCCTTTTTGCATAAGGACTGCTCCCATGGCGAATCCTGATGCGTCTACTTCGAGGTCATATTGTTCTTTTGGATCTGGGTGAATGAGGATCGGGTTGCTCGTGACGCGTGCTTTGAGCATGTCGAAGGCAGTTTGTTGGGCTGGTCCCCAATGCCATTCGACATCCTTCCTTGTCAGCTCGTTCATTGGTTTGGCGATATTGGCAAATCCTCGAATAAAGGGACGGTAAAAATTGCAAAAACCTAGAAAACTGTGTACGTCTTTGACTTTTGTTGGTGTTGGCCACGTGCGAACACCGGAGACCTTCGCTGGATCCATGCGCGTCATCCCCTTTTCAAGGATTACCCCCAGGTAATCAATAGACGGAACGTGGAATGCGCATTTTGATAACTTGAAATAGAGATCGTGAGCGGCTGCAACTGCGAGAACGGCTGAAACTGCGGCCGTGTGTGCTTGGTTTGTTTGTTGAAAAGTGCCGCAGTCGTTGGTGGCGACAGCGATGTCGTCCATGTAGATTCGTATGTGTGTGCCTTCTATGGCGAATTTGGCGATGACCGGTTGGTATATTTCGTTCATGAAGGCCTGAAAGGTTGCCGGTGAGTTACAAAGTCCGAAATACATGACCGTAGGTTCAAAAAGTCCTCGTCTTGTTTTGAACGCCGCCTTATGTTCGTCTCCCTCCTTGATCCTGATATTGTTGTACCCCTGCCTGACATCGAACTTTGAAAACATAACCGCTCTGCCGAGATCACGCATCAAATCTGTTATCAGTGGGAGCGGATATTGATTTCGTACCATCCACCGGTTTATTGCACGATAGTCTTGGACAGGTCGAAGTTTCCCATCCTTTTTCTTGATGAAGAAGAAGGAGGATGCATAGGGCAACTGCAAGGGTCGGATATACCCCTTTTTGAGGTGTTCATCGATGAAGGTATCCAAGGCTTCATCTTCCGTCTGGGTCATTGGGTATAGTCAGCATGTGATGGACGTTGGCGCGTTAGGTTGGAGCGTGATTGCGTGATCACAAGATCGTCTTTCGGGCAACCTTGTTGATGCTTCTTCGTCGAATACCTTGCGAAAAGCTTCGTATTGCGATGGTAGTACGGCGCTTTTCTCGTCTTTTGGTTTGGCTGCGATAGCGTGTTCGACCGCGGGGATCATTACTCTTCGACCCCGCGTTTCTTTGTCTTCCATTTGTTTCGTGATGCGTTCTTTTGTGAGGAGGTGGGCTAGTACGTTACTCCTGTCGGTTCTGCTAACCGTTTTGATAGTGACTGGGAGATGTGCCTGATTGATTGTTCCCCTTTTCCAGTCGAACTGAGGTTCATAGGCTGCTAGCCATGGGTACCCGAACAGTATGTCTTCTTTTCCTATGTTGGTGACTAGGAATCTCATCTCCTTGTCGTTTCCGTTGACATTGATCCGGAGAATGACATATTGAGTTATATGTCCGGCTTTGTTGGTTGTGTCATCGATGTTGTAGATTTGTTTGGGCGTATCTAGCAACCGTGTTTTTATCCCCATTCGTTGGAGAAAGTCGCTGCTCACAAAATTATCCGTGGCTCCAGAGTCCACTAGTGCTCTTATTTCGGCCGTGTTGTAACGCATGTGTAGTTGAACTGGGATTCGCATAGAACAGTAGCGCATAATATACACAGAGTTACAACGAAGTGCCCTCACCCAGGCCATCGGGTTCAGGCGTCTGAAAAATCCGTCCCCATCAACTTTTGCAAGATGAGGTCCTTCACATCGTCGCCTTCACTGGCTACTCCTCTCAGCCAGTTTTCGGCTTTGTCTTCGTCAGTTGTTGGTGCCTCTCCATTACTCCTTATTTGCTGTCTCTTGTTTCGACGTGGCTGGCGACAGTCTCGGCTGATGTGCCCCATTTTGTTGCAGTTGTAGCAGCAGACTTGGCTAAAGTCCGGCCGGTTTCCTCGTTGCCTTTGCATATACCCTCCCCTTGGAGGAAAGGGTGGTCATGGGGTATTGATAACGTCCTCTGCTCCTGCGAGTCTTCCCCTAACTCGATCTGCTGAGGTATCCATTGCGTCGGGGTGCGGTAACGGGGCAAGGAGTTTTGCCAGTGCTCCCGATTGATTTCTGTTAGCGGATCCTTTGAACATGTCTAAGTTTCCGCGCACCGTCTGCATGTGGATCCACTTTTGCTGTCTTTTGAGGGCCGACGCTCTCCAGTCTTCGTATGTCCTGGGATCGTCATGTTGATACATTGCTTCGTAAAGCGTTCTGGGCAACCCTTTTATGAAGTACTTCAGGGTTTGCTCTGCGTTGATATCGTATCCGGCGTAGCGAACGAGTTGTTCGAATAGAGCGATGTAATCGTCTATTTTTCCTTCCTTCATCCTGATTCCTGCGTCTAGTTGGGATTGAGCTCTTTCCTTGCTGAGTATATCAGCGAATTGTCGGCGAAAGGCTTGTAGGACGTTGTTCCACAGCCTGTTGTCGAACTGGCTAACACCTCTGGACACTTCTCGTACCAACCATTGGTTGGCCGACATGACCCAGGCATTAACCAGGTCTCCTTGGATGTAAGTGAGGAATAACATAGCTTTTTGGTATTTATTCCTCATGGCCGAATTGCTCGCGTTGACCCCCGCGTATATTTCCCATTGAAGTATGAAACCTTCGACCTTTGACCTGTCTCCGTTGAACAGGTTCGGGGGGTTTCCTATGAATTTGTCCGTGGTATTGCCGCCTCCCTGGGGTACCCCTGGCTGTCCTCCGCCTCCCATGGGTGGTTCTCCTCCTCCCATGGGTGGTCCTCCTCCTCCCATGGGTGGTCCTCCTCCGGGTGGAGGGCCTCCTTGATTTGGTTGTCTGTATGCTCTGCCGAGCTGTTCGAATGGTCGAGGAGGTGGTTCGTTGTAATCAAAATCGAATCCTCCTGGCTGGTCTGGTTCGTCTGGCCCCATGGCTCGTCGTGCGGCTTGTAAATCTTCTGGGTCCATGTTCACGACATGGCCCGTTCTTTCGTCGATAACCAATGGAGTTGGTTCTTCGATCTGTGTTTGAGTTGCCATTCTGATTGGGTCAGGGATGTGTAACGTAGCTGTTTGAGTGATGATTTCCTCAACAGCGGGTTCTTCTTCTTGGACGTAGATGGTTTCTGGCTCGTTTTCTATGGACGGAGTCGGGACCCGTTCGCTCGTATGGCTGGTGTCCGTTCTTGCTGGTGTCCTGTGTTGGAGTTCTGGAGATAGAGGTTCCGAATGTGGTTCTTCCTCTAGTGCTCCGTCGATTCTCCCTTGTTCTTTGATGTCTCGCGCTTCTGATAGTAGGATATTGCAGTTGAGGTCGTCTCCGGCTGGTCTGGCCACCTCAAAGTATTTGTGCGTTCGGTTCCACCTGAGTTCTACCCAACAGCACCTTCCATGATGAAAGATGATAGGGTGAAATCGTTGGGCTGTAGCTGCTTCGGCGTAGTATCCGGTATTGAAGTGTTCTAATACTCCACTCCGTCTGTCGTCTGGAATTGTCCTCCAACGGACTCGATTGATGACGTATCTTGCAGGGGCGTCTCTTTCCCTAGAGTTGATTATGAAGGGTTGGAATTCCCAACCGTCTTTGGTGGTGATCGGCGCCACGGCGTGTGAGGGAGCTTGACTCTAATGTTACGTTCGTGGTCTGACTTAGACCCTACACGCGATGGCAAGTAACGTGACTTAGCAATACGTGTCAACACGCGAAGGTGTGACTTGTTCCAAGGACTCTTGAAAGAGCCTTCCTAAGAGAGATGACTCGAGGCAAGAGAGAGAGGAACCTCGACTAGATTCGAAGGTGGTACAAGAGAGTCAAGCTGTCGACCACATCAGTCGACAGCTACCTTATATCCTATCTTGACTGTACGCCTTCGTCAGCGATACAGCCACTACTACTAATTGCTTGGTAACGTCCACTAATACAAACACCACTACTACTACTACCCCCAGTCATCGTACAGTCATCATACAGTAATAGTATCAGTAATCAACGTATAGTTCATGAGTAAGTTTCGGGAGCGACTCGTCATCCCGCTTATGAAGGTCAACGACGGCGAATCGTGACACCCTGGCCATTGTCGACTTATTCTCTGAGCCAGACAAGGACATCCTCTCGGAGTCCAGTGGTACGGTACACCTCTGTGACCAAAATGAAGGCGTTGCAGTTGTACCCATCACTGCAATACACTCGGTCGTGGCAATGTTCCCAGATACGCAAGTCGATCAAGCAGGGCATATATTGCTAACTGGGAAGTTTTCGCTGATGTGACATCCCTATATTGAAGTTGCCAGATTCACAGGAGACGATACATTCAAGGATGAGGAGGACGAAACCAGTATGATTCCTTAAACACTTCTCTAGCGTATTACTACAAAATCTGTACTTTTGTAGTTTACTAGTATACGACCAATTTCACTTCTTTTCGCAGTCCTTGGCATCTATCGGAATAGCAGACGGATCGATGTCCATGAGCGTGATTTCGTCATCTAGATCATCAGTCTGAGTCCCCTTTGAGAACTGGCAATGCTGTGTGTGATAGTCGGAATTGGATTCACCAAGCAGATATAATCGAATGTACTCACATCGGGAGGATAGCGACCACCTGATGGTCGGGTCACATGGATCTCAGCTATTCCTTTGGGGAAAATCATATAGGGTTTCGTTGGTTTGGGTGGAGTCAGAAAGTCAACCTCAGAGTACTCTATCGGAGTGCCTCTGAGGGAAAGCCTATAGAACCAACATGAGTCTGTGTACTGACAAGTCCAACGGAACAGCTCACCACTCCTTTAGTAGTTCATTGCGCTCATATAGTAGATGCTTGATGGCATAGTTCCAGTTGTGGATGAGGTCTTGCAGGGTAGCTTCATGGAGAAGCTGTACCTCAGCTCGGCGCACAAGCCGAGCATCGTCTTCGTGGAGAGCAGGCTTCGCTGCATCATGGTCTGGCACAATGGCGATGGACTCTGCGCTGGAGGACATGATGGGATTGTGGGGCGTTGGGGAGACCTAGAAGGATAGGTTACTTCTTCTTTGGGGCAAAGGAAGGATGTACTGTACTTACCCGTACTGTGCATGACTTGGAATCCATCCCTCCTTTTCTCTGACTATATGCGATGAGCCTG
Source organism: Lactarius quietus (assembly GCA_015025155.1). Lineage (NCBI taxonomy): Eukaryota > Fungi > Basidiomycota > Agaricomycetes > Russulales > Russulaceae > Lactarius > Lactarius quietus. Next base: position 22,303 of record WITN01000378.1, on the reverse strand, counting down.
TCTCTTCCCTTCAGTGTAGGAAACAGTGTCGACAACTCCTCGGGTATGGAGAATACATACCATTTTGATGCCCCAAGCCGATGGCAGTCCAACGGCCCAGATCCCACTGCCGATCCCAGCATATATGCTAGGCCACAATATCCGCCGACATTGGGTGGGTTTGGAGCATATGTACGTACCATTGAAATTGAAGCCTGTCATATATTGACAAACAGCGCAGGGTCAGAGTATCACAGAAGTCGTTCAAGGCACACCTGAGGCTCTAATCGAGCAAAATGCCTTCTACCTGCAGCTCAAGTTGACACTGGGCCAATGTAACCAAGAGATAGCTACCATAAAAGCAGCAAGTGTTTCCCAGAAGAAAGAATTTGAAGACCTCAAGGCAAGGTACGAGACCCTAGATAAGTCGCACACATATGTGGTGCCAAGATTATAACAGCCCCAGTTCCTATCCCAGAGCCACACTGATTAGTAATTATTGTACAGAACGATGATCAAGGAATTTGCCCAAGAATATCACACTATGAAGGCAGGGGGCGGTGATGGGGCAAATCAGACCCTCACGCTCGCGGGAGTTCTACCATATCCAGAGACGTCGACACACGAAGAAAAGCCGGAAGTCGTACACTGGATATAAGAGGGCTTCGTACGCTGGCTTAGCGCTCAGCCCAAAGGAGAAATGGACTCCAATGCGGCCATCATCCTGTCAAAGCCCAAGGCCGGACGTCCACACAAATCAACAGACGAAGACTGTAACGTTTTGGCCCAACGCTACCTTCAGTCCTGCCTTGACCTGCAGACTGGAAATCGTGTCAACGACGAGAGTCGACGCTACTCCGAATGACGCCTGGAATAGCCAAATGATGACAAGAGAGGACCAAAGAATGTGGCCTCTATAGATAAGTCCACAAAGGGACAACAAGACAAGCAGACACAAATGAAGGGATAGCAATGCAATTAACAGGGACCAACCATGCTAGTCGTGAGGTGGTATGAGAATACAAAGCTAAGGACTGTACTGCCCAAAGCTGCTACCTATATACTGCTCAAGGGACTGGGTTTCAACCTGAGTCCCAAGCTAAACTATGATAAGAGAGATAAGCATACAGCTTATCCTCCAATAACATCAGTCCATCAATGATGCGCCACGGCCCCACAACATGAGGCAAACAGCCTTAAGGGCCATCAGGGATAAGAGTCACTATGACTCACCCAAACAGAGATAACACTCAATGTGGCTAGTCCATCAGAAATATCCATCAGAACCCCAAGATAAGGGCCTGGAACGACCTCGGCTTCTGATAAGCCGGCATGGGCATAAGCCCAACCCGGTCACATGACTGGAACTCTTCCTCAGTCACGTGAAACCCGAACATATTCTTATCACGCGATGTCTCGCGGCACGATATTCTTTGCGTGCCTTCGCAGGCAGCGCGCACTCTTGCACGTGCGCCGAATGTCACATGACTGCATGGCACGGTTCGTGACAAAGATGACACAGAATCCATTGGCCCCAAACACGCATACCTTGAGAGAGAAGACGGCACACCGATCAGCGCCGACGAACACAGATTACTGAGTCAGATGGCACGCGCTGTCTGGACGACTTTGATCTCCTACAATCAAGCCCTGAAGACGTGGGGGAAACTTTCGAGTGTTGGATGGGAGTTCTACGCTTGGAATATGCTCAACACCCGAGGTCTAGAATTCCTGTGGCTCTGTGACGACAGCCAGTGGAAACTTAAAGAGTGGTCTAAGCATCATTATTCTGGATGGGCCTTGAATAACGGTCTACGAGAACCACGTCCACCCAAGAAGGAGGCGAAAGAAGACACTGGCAGCCCATCACAAGATCCCTTGGACGACAAAGGGCTATTCCAGATAGAGCCAAGCACCGGTGAGGAACAAGAAGAGACTTTACACAGCGCAGATCATGTTAACAGCACCGACAACCGGGGCCAAGAGCAAGACAACTCAGATATGGGTATGTCCGACATGGAGTGTAACGAATGAGCTTGGCGCTCAGACAAGACCTTCTGCACGTGACCGGTGCAGGAACGACTTTGACGTGCGACAAGAGCCGACGCTGGCAAGGGTGCGTTCTCAACCAGCCGACAGTGAACAAGGACTGCCCCTAAACAGGGAACAGCCATAGATAGACGAAACAATGCCGCAAAGGGAAAGAGGAAAGCCACAACAATAATGAGTGTGATTGCTTTAGCTATTAACAGGGAACCACTCTAGGAAGAGGGAATCTGAGAATGCTAAAGTGAGGAACTCTACCGTCCCCACTACTCTACTTATACTAACTGAACAGCCTAATGCTGTCAGCGATGACTACGAGACTATTAGTCCGCATGTGTCCATGAGTAAGGCATCTGTAACGTCCCGGGTCATAGTAGGTATCTGACCTAACCGATAACCGAGGGGGCGTGATCAAGGGGACACTTACTGTACTATACGGATGGCTGACTGATGGATGATTGACGGATGACTGATAGCTGACTGATGGATGATTGATGGATGACTGATAGCTGACTGATAGCTGACTGACGACTTACGATACGATGACTGTACACCTGTGGACGATTACCTAGCAGACTAGTAGTAGTGGCGGTCTCGCTGACGAAGGCGGATCACGCGGATAGGTTATAAGGAAGCTATTGACTGTTGTAGTCGATAGCTTGGATTTCTTGTATCATTCTCATCTTGTTATCAAAGACGTGTCTTCTCTTCTTCGTCCTTTGGGGCCGAGTATCAAGCGTACGCAAATAACCTCCACCTTCATGCGTTGAGACGAGACCCTGCCTTCGTGCACGGGACCAAGGGATCGCTGAGTCACCGCGTTCATTCTACGTCGCCTAAGTCAGGCTCACGTGCAACTCGCACGTAACATTAAATCCAAGCTCTCCTAAACATCGAACGCCGTGGCAACCGTCAATACCAAAGACGGGTGGGACTTTCACCCCTACCGAATAGAGTCAAGAGAACGGAACGCACCAGTCCGTTACCTCGTAGGACGAGTACGGTGGCGACACGTACCAGATACCAGAAGATCCGAAGAGAACAACACAGGATACTACGCGGAGGCAGCCACCTCACAAAGATTTCACCCCGTAGTCTTCAACAACGAACGCTGTTGCTGGGTCGAACTCAGGTGGAGCAACACCAACAGCTACTTCGAAGCGACTCGACCAGCAGCCGACGACTTGAACATTAACATACCATTGACCGACGCATGACCAATTGATCAACAAGGACCCATAGACGGCCAAAGCGATCAAGACCTCAAGTCAGAACCACCAAGAACCGAATTCCAATTACGAGCAGCCACCCCGGTTGCATCAAGCATTACCGGAGATCGATCGCCAACCCCACAAAGTGAAGAGGCAGGGGAACCAGAAGAAATCGCAGTACAATCACCAGAGGTAGACGCGCTCATTGCGCAAACAGCTGAGTTACACATTCCTGAATCAATACGAGGAATACCATTCAGCAGAATGGCCACCCAAACAGAAGTATCCCCACCTAGGCTCGTCATAAACGAACAAACGGGCCATGTTCAACAGCTGCAACCAGAAGACATGCAAGCCATCAATCGAGCAATGGGACCAGATGTCCCCGACGCACCAAGTATCCCTGAACACGACATGTTTTACGAGTTCAGGCTCAATCGAAACCGAGTACCTTCCCCCGACAACAGACCATTCCCACCTGCGAGAGGACCACCCGGAGGAGGAGGAGGAGGACCGCCCAACGGTGGATGGCCACAAGGAGGAGGAGGAGGAGGACCACCTCCAGAAGGACCAGCAATAGCCAACCAGAACGGAAACGACAAATTCATCGGTAACCCGCCACCAACATTCACAGGAGCAAGATCACAGGCGGAAGCGTTTATTCTTCAATGGGAGGTCTATGCAGGCGTTAACGCCAACCATTCAGCCATGAGGAACAAATACCAAAAAGCTATGTTGTTCCTCACATACATACAAGGAAATGCAGTTAACCAGTGGGTAATGTCTGCAAGCCGATGGCTCGTCAACGAGGTGGCCACCGGAACAAGTCAATTCGACAATAGGTTGTGGGAAAACCTCCTCAACGCGTTCCAGAGACAGTTCGGTGACATTCTCAGCAAAGAACGAGCCCAAGCCCAGCTCGACGCTGGCATACACATGAAGGATGGAAAAATCGATGACTACATCGCCCAATTCGAACAACTAGTTCGACACGCGGGGTACAATATCAACGCCGAACAAACGCTCAAATACTTCACCAAGGGTCTACCACGAGCCCTGTACGAAACAATGTACCAGCACGACGACCCACGAAACTACGAGGAATGGAGGGAATCCGCCCTGAAAAGGCAACAGAAGTGGATCCACATGCAGACGGTTCGAGGAAACCTAGACGCCTTCAAGCCAGGAAGGACTCATAGTGGAGCATTAGCTAAGTTGCTTGCACCACTACAGAATGACGACCGAATGGACACATCCGCAGATCGAGTCCGGGGACGATTAGCGGGGCCAAAGACATCATAAACAATCACCCCAGAAATACCAACACACCGCGACCACCAGTACCACCACGAGGAGGATTCCTTCAGAGGAGATTCCAACGCGACCATAGCCAGACGCAGTGTTACAACTGCCAGAAAATGGGACATATCAGTCGCGACTGTAGGCAACCACGACGAAGACGCGAGGTACAAACGCGCACCACAGAGACAGAACAAACCAAGGAGGAGAAAGCGGCGGAATGGCTGCGAGGAGTAGCAGGAGATGATGAAGAAGTAAAAGACCTGGTCCTACAGCAATTGATGGGACAGGATTTTGGAAACGCCTGAACCCGGCGGCCTGGGTGAGGGCAATACGTTGTAACTCTGTGTACATTATGCGCTACCGATCTATGCGAGTACCAGTATCCATTCGTGCAAGTTACAACATGGCCGACATCAAAGCGTTGGTGGACTCAGGAGCCACTGACAATTTTATCCATCCGCAATTTGTCAAAAGGATGGGGTTGGGACAACGGGCGTTAGATAAGCCCAAAAACATCTATAACATCGACGATACCACTAATAAAGCGGGGCAGATCACACACTACCTCACGCTTAACGTGGAAACAGGAAAAACTCGAAGAGAAATGCGCTTCCTAATCACCGACATCGGCAAGGAAGACATACTATTAGGATACCCATGGCTCGCGACCTATGAACCACGGTTCAGCTGGCGACACGCCACCATCGACGAGAAGCAGCTCCCTATAGTACTACGATCGGTCAACCCAAGCGACAAAAGAGCCGTACTAGCAAGGTGCTCAACGAAGAAGAAAGCGACATCAAAGTCTCACGAATGTTCACTACCGAAGCAAAAGAACAAATCGTGACGAAGTTAGAAGAACAAGTATGTGGACGACGATCAGCGGTCGAGCTTGCAATAGACGCCAAGCAATATACCAAGAACGTCGAAATACCAAAAGAATACCAACAATTCGCACACGTATTCAGCGAAGAAGAAGCAAAAAGATTCCCACCAAAACGAAGTTGCGACCACGCGATCGAGTTCAAGAAGGGAGCACCAGACGTCATCGACTGCAAAGTATATCCAATGACAAGGTAGAAGACGCAGCGCAGACGAATTTATCGACGAACAACTAGAGAAGGGATATATTCGTCCCTCAAAATCCCCGTACGCATCATCCTTCTTTTTTATCAAAAAGAAGGACGGGAAACTACGACCAGTGCAAGACTACCGGAAGATCAATGAGTGGACCATACGAAACCAATACCCACTTCCTCTCATTGATGATCTAACCAGGGATCTTGGAGGAGCTCAGATATTCAGCAAGCTCGACGTCCGACAAGGATACAACAACATCAGGATCAAAGAAGGAGACGAACCCAAAGCCGCGTTTAAAACACGCCGAGGATTATTCGAGCCAACGGTCATGTACTTCGGCTTATGCAACTCGCCGGCAACATTCCAAAGCTTCATGAACAACATCTATCAACCAATAATCACGAAACACGAAGCAGCTGGAACGACAATCAGGGTATATATGGACGATATTGCCATAGCACCAAGAGGCAACCACTAGCGCTCAATAAACACCAAGACGCAGTCCGCGACGTGCTCGCCATAGCACAGAAAAACGACCTATTCTTCAAACCCGAGAAATGTGTCTTCAACGCTCCCAGTATTGATTACCTGGGGTAATCCTTGAAGAGGGGGTGACACGTATGGACCCCGTCAAAATTTCGGGTGTTCGTGATTGGCAAATACCCACATCAGTAAAGGACGTACATCATTCCTCGGTTTTTGCAACTTTTATCGGCAGTTTATTAGAGGTTTCGCCAACGTCGCCAAACCACTCAACGAGCTCACGCGAAAAGACGAACCATGGCAGTGGGAAACAAGACACCAAGTAGCGTTTGACACGCTTAAACGAGAGTCACTACAGAACCCATACTAGCACACGCAGACCAAACCCAACAATTCGACCTAGAAGTGGACGTGTCAGGATTTGCGGTTGGAGCGGTACTACTACAAAAGAAACAAGACGGAAAGCGACATCCTGTAGGCTACTATTCGGCAACACTCAACGCCGCCGAGCGCAACTACGACATCTATAACCTGGAGTTATTAGCCATCGTAAAGGCACTGCGAAACTGGCGACATTTGTTGGCAGGCTCACCACATAAAGTACGCATTTTCTCCGACCATCTCAACCTCAAATACTGGCGGGATCCACAGAAGATCAGTAGGCGAATCGCCAGAGAAGTACTTGAACTAGCAGAATACAACTTCAAGATACACCACGTCAAAGGTACAGCCAATGGACGAGCCGACGCCCTATCCCGAAGACCCGATTACGATCAAGGAGAGAAAGACAACAAAGGCGTCGTCATATTATCAGACAAATGTTTGTACGAACAACTACGACCACTCAACAACAAGACGAACAAAGGATACGCAAGTGGGTCGACCCCCACAAACTGACAAAAGCAGACGGGCTCTGGTGGTACCACGGACAACAGCTTGTCTTAACAGGACCAATGGAGGAAATCAGAGAAGTAATCTCCACGCACCATGACCCACCTATTCATGGCCATCCAGGAATCAACCGAACAATGCAATTGGTAGAGCGCCACTATTGGTGGCCAACAATGAAACAAGACATTGCGGAATACGTCCGAGGATGTGCAGAATGTCAACGATGCAAGGTCAACACACAAAAGACAAGAGCACCATTGCAGCCAATATTTCCACAGACCGAAGCGCTACCATTTGAGGTGGTAGCAATGGACTTTATTACTAAGCTTCCCGTATCAAGGGGATACGATTCAGTACTCACAGTCACAGACCACGACTGCTCCAAGGCAGCCATTTTCATACCATGCAAAGAGGAAATCATGGGAGAAGAAACCGCGGCATTATACGCAAAGCATGTCGTAGCACGGTTTGGACTACCCTCGAAAATCATCAGTGACAGGGACCCCCGATTCGCGTCAAAGTTTACAAGAGAACTGTGCCGAGTCCTAGGAATACGACAGAACATCTCAACAGCCTACCACCCACGAACGGATGGACAATCGGAACGAACCAACCAATGGCTAGAGCAATACCTCAGGCTTTGGGCTAACGAGAGACAGAACAATTGGGCGGACCATCTGGCGCTAGCGGAATTCGCACACAACAATTGGGCCAATGAGTCCACACGCGAAACACCGTTCAGGTTACTAATGGGCTATCATCCTATTACTAACTGGACAGATAAGAAATCACCAATACCAAGGGTCGAGAAGCGACTAGAACAATTGAAGGAGATACGAGAGCAGGCACAAAATCACATGTGACGCGCACAACAGTCATGGATCAAGCATCGTGACACCCCCAAATACCAGATAGGAGACAGGGTCTGGCTCGAAGGACGCCACCTACGTACCAACCAACCAACCACGAAGCTTGCGCCGAAGAGACATGGGCCATTTCGGGTCGTACAGGTGATGTCTCCTGTAAACTATCGACTCGAGCTTCCCACGCAGTGGAGCATCCATGATGTCTTCCACACAGATCTCCTGACCCCTTACAAAGAAACAAAGACTCACGGCGTAAACTATCAGCGCCCACCACCAGAATTGGTAGGAGACGTGGAAGAATACGAGGTCGAAAAAGTACTAGACTCAAGAAAGCGTGGAAGGGGGCGTAAACTGCAGTACCTGATCAAGTGGAAAGGCTACGCCGACTCGGACAACCAGTGGGTCCCGTGGGACGACGTGCATGCGGACGAAGAGATAAGGAAGTACAAACAAGCCAATCCAACCGCCGAGACTCACATAAAAGCAGTCTCGACCAGACCTCCAGTAGATGCATCCTCCAAACCCACTCCTAACATGTCCCATGTCCCACTCACCATCATCAGCCTTGACTTCCCTCACACCAGCGAGCTCACCACCTACAACGACAACAACAATGTGGACGACCCATTCTGTTCTGCCGTCGAACACATCAGAGCAGCCGCAGCACATGACCAAGAAGAACGAGAACAGCGCGAGCGAGACGTGGCCGAGGCTCGCTGGAGATTCCCCACACCCGCAAGCGGAAGAGTGGAGGCAGATGAGGAAGGACTACGGGCTGTTGAAGGAGGTAATGACCTCATGGCGACTGGACCAAGTGACGAGGATGACGCCACAGGAGAGACGGACAAGGATACAGAGGCTAATGAGGCAAGTATCCTCCAGCCCTCCACCGCCTTCACGTCCACCACCGCTGTCGATCAGTACGACAGCAACGAGTCCTCAGACGGCTCGTACCACGACGCCAACATCATCTGTACCCGGTGCAACAATCCACAAGACTACTGCCACTGCGCTCCCATGCGCATCCCCCCTCGCACCAATAACGAAGAAGAAGAAGGAGACGTTGCCGACGAAACCATGGATGACGAAGGACGAGCACCGCCGGTTGCTGTCGTCTACGGACCGACTGCGGAGGAAGGGTACGCCATGCGAGGCCTACCATCCTACGCTGAAGCACGCAATACCTCACCCATCAATACGTGCCGAGCGAATGCGCCGAGGCGCCCTATCCGTGCCGTATCGCCTACCCCCAGTGGCTTCGTCCTCAACAACGGGATGAACTGGGTCCCCATGGTTATCGAACATGAGGGGCGTCGCATCCCCGCCCGATATGTGCGGGTACGGATGTGCGACAACCCAGAGGTTTTTGGGACTATGGGGCGTCACATGCCAGTATACCAAGGGGACATACATGCCGAACCATGCCGAGACATGGGGCCCACAGCTGAGTACACCCACGAAGAGCTACAGTATCTACGAGCTGACTTCTGAGGACGGCGCCAGGTTGACGAAGCCCTTGCTCGGCTAGGGGATATTTCCCTAGCGGCTGAAGTGAGGCGCTACCGCGCGTCCCAGGAGGTCATCAAGGAGCTCGAGATAGCGATCAAGCGACTCGAGGACAACATCTTCGTCCATGTCGACCGCTCGCGTCACTCGGCAAGGTGGCTGGGCAGGGCTCACGCCCTTTTGAGGATACGAGACGAGCACGAGACAGATGTGGGGCTGACAGCAGTGCCCAATTGGGTAGTAGAGCGAGGGCGCTCACCCTTGTGAAGGGGGTGATGTAACATCCCAGGTCATAGTAGGTATCTGACCTAACCGATAACCGAGGGGGTGTGATCAAGGGGACACTTACTGTACTATACAGATGGCTGACTGATGGATGATTGACAGATGACTGATAGCTGACTGATAGCTGACTGACGACTTACTATACGATGACTGTACACCTGTGGACGATTACCTAGCAGACTAGTAGTAGTGGTGGTCTCGCTGACGAAGGCGGATCGCGCGGATAGGTTATAAGGAAGCTATCGACTGTTGTAGTCGATAGCTTGGATTTCTTGTATCATTCTCGACTTGTTATCTGAAGCCGTGTTCTCTCTCTCTCTCTCTCTCATCCTTCGGGGTCGCGACTCGTGTATAAACGACAAAGCAAGAACTCCGCCTTCGAGCGTTGAGACGATACTCTGCCTTCGCACTAGAGTCAGGAATTCGCTGAGTCACCGCGTTCATCCCTTAGTCGCCTAAGTCAGGCTCACGTGCTGCCCGCACGTAACACATACTACCTGGCTGGGAAGGAAGTGCTGCCGATAGCTGTGTCTTTGAAGATGCTCAACTCTTGGACTTTGATATACCTGAGGGGTGTTATTACTTGGCAGACGCTGGTTATGCAAACTCAGACAAGCTATTGGTCCCTTATCATGGGGTCAGATACCACTTAAAGGAATGGGCATCTGGAGGAAATAGGTGAGATCTATCAGACAGTTAAAGTGAAAGTGATTCAGTGTAATTTCAGGCCTCAGAATTACAAGGAGCTCTTTAACTACAGGCATGCACACCTCTGTAACATGATTGAAAGGATCTTTGGGGTCACAAAGTGGTGCTTCAAGGTACTTGTAGTCACACAGGAGTATTTGCTCAATACACAATCTCAGTTGGTCAGCATGCTTGGTGTGCTACACAACTTCATATTGCTCAACAACCCCAATGACACCCCCAACAACATCAACATGACTCAAGATGATTCCAACAATCCTCACAGCAGGAGCCAGGAAGTGGTCAGTAATGCAGAGCAAGCCAGAGCAGCTGAGCGTAGAGATAAGATTGCATGTGACATGTGGTGTGATTTTGAACTTGGTGTAAGGCACCATTGTAGATAGTCTATCTTATCAAGATTGTCCCAAAAAGTTCAATCAATTTCCGAATCAGTATCTCACTGCATGACTTGAATGTGTCAATGTGTCAAGTACTCGCATGTACTTGTGCACTATCTCTTGCCTCAGTCCACTATGCATTACCAATGCCAGAAAACAAGGAAGTCATCATCAAGGACATCAAGATGATGGTGTGGCTGGAAGCCAAAAACACTATTCTGGTGCACACACTGGCCAATCAGAAGAGCAATGGAGCCTGGGGGGACAATAACCCCAAGAAATGTGCATGGACAGCATGTGAGGTTGCATTGAAAAACAGTGAAAGGGTCTCAGGTGGAAGGGACTGCTAAGACTGTAGGAGCCATCAAGAATCATTGGCAGAAGGTGCGTAGTATATTCTTCCATGTATATGCACACAATGCTAATGTATGCATGACCCATGTGTATGTGCTTGCATACAGCTCAAGCAGGAATACAAGACTGTCAAGATACTCTGGAATGCCTCTGGGTTTGGGTGGGACCCCATCAGACACTGTGCCATGGCAGAGCACACAGTATGGCAGGAGTATATCAGGGTAAGTCTACTATTACATGGTCGCTGGGACTAACACTATATATGTGGTTTCCAGAATCACCCAAAGGCAAAGCCCTTCCAGCGAAGGGGCTTTCTGCTGTTTGACAAGATCAGGGATGTCATAGACAGGACACATGCAACTGGCATGTATGTATTCCAGGGTGGCCAGTCCCTGAGTCCACCAGGCTCCCCCATGTTGTATTTCCAAAGTATCGGCCATCTCGGACAAGCACAATCAAATCCTCAGCACCCCTATCACAGAGTAACTCTGGTCCATTCTCAATTTTCTTCATTCCAACCACAATATCTTTGTATCTATTTCTCATTGCTCCTGTCCCCTAAAGAATGTAGCTATACTGTATAAAAAGCAACCTGTAAGTTCTCGAATAAAGTATCCAGTTTGTTTCCCCTTCCATTCAGTGTGCTCCCCCCCCTGTCTAGCTGCTCCCTTCACTCTCATCTCATCCCCTCGCGTTTTCTGGTCAATGAACTGACCCCTTGCCAACTGAAACCAGCACTGTACCTTGTCCCCTCAAGCGGCTGACAAACTAGCCACCCAAAGGACTTCTTTTTATTTCTCCAGGTTATGGGCCCTGCAGTTGCAGCCTAACCCCAACACTCTGAAGAACTCTCAGCGCATACTCCTTATCTTTGGAAACTCTTGCTTATCATCTATCATCATGAGCAACAATCTCCACACCCCCACTATGAAGCTAGCCCACCAACGGATCCAACTGGGTCACATACCAGGATCGAATAATCTGGACATTTAACTCACAAGGCTTGTTCGATCATCTCACCTCCACCACCATTCCCGCTGCATACATCACTGCTGGCAACATCAATGGCCAGTCACCCCACCAATGATGGGCGACTGAAGAAGCCATCACAAAGAACATGATCACGGCTTCTGTGCCGGATCATACATCCCATCGAATCGAGTCGAAGACCACCACTATGGAAGTCTGGACCACTATGAAAGCTATCCTACAGCCCCAATCGAAAGTGATCACCATGGATCTTGGCAACAAACTCCAGAAAGTCAAACTGGAAGAGGCGGGAGATGCCTGCGCCCACTTTACGGGCCTAACAAATTTGCGAGAGCGACTTGCGTCAATGGGGAAGACTTTCAATGACGACAAATTTCTGTTGATCCTGCTTAACACTCTCCCCACCTCCTACGAGGACACCATTAGCGTTATTAACGCAGTAGCTGACTGTACTGGCACCCCCATCACCTCCGATCAAGTCATCCGACTCATAACAGATGAGTACGATCGATGTGTTATCGAAAGGGGCAAAACTGGCTCAGAAGAGGCCACTGAAACTGGCTTAGAAGAGGCCAACAATCATGTGCAGAAGAAGCAATACAAGCACCATGTCAAGTGCTACAAGTGCTGCAAAGTCAGGCATTATAGATCCCATTGCTTGAAGAAATGAGGGGCACATCGCCCACCCAGACAAAATGATAACAACATCATTAACGACACCAACAACCGAAAGGACCATTACCATAACAGCAATCGCTACCACAATGCGAATATGGCCAGCACCCCTGACATTGAAGAGAGGGCTACCACCAATGAAATCGAAGGCAACGTGCCTAATGTTCTACAGGATATGTATTTCACAGTGCCACTCACCAACAACATCACTATTTCCAATTCATGCAAATGCGAACAGAAGCTCATCACCAAGCTCATCACCCCATCCACCGCCAAAGCTAAACAGCTCACCGCGACCCATGTGGGGTTCCACAGGCTAACCCCTTCGCTCATCAGTCCCATCCCTGTTCCCCATATTGCCCATGATACAGGACAAGATTTTCACCAGTCCAAAGGCAGAATCAAGCTCTATGACTCAGAAGTGTCGAAGAATATGACCGCTTGCATGACCCCAACTCCCTTACGACACCATTTCATCAGCTGTCCCCCTATTCCCCTTCGCTCCCTACAGCCGCCACAGTCGCCACAACCACTGCAACTGAAATTGAAACCCAAGAAACACAGGCGCAGGGGCAAGAACAAGTCGAAAAGACCTAAGCAGTCAACACAAAGTCAATTACTGCTGACTTCTCTTTGCCAACTGAGTCCATTATCTACCACTCCCTTTTTGTCAAGCGGAATGCCATCCCATCTCTGAGTTCAAGAGATCTCACAATGTCCTCCCATTACCAAGCCTGTTCCCGACAATGGCCAACTGCTACCCAGAAGAGCCGACAATGAAGACAACCGAAAGGCCCACAGCCATACTAACAGCAGCCACAACAACAATGTGAAAGCAGCCAACACCCTCCACATTGAGGACAAATCTGCCACCAAAGAAACCAAAGATGATGAGGCTGATATTCCACAAGCCATCCATTTCGCCATCACACCACCCCCTATGCACCAGCCTGAAGCACAGATCGACACACTGCATGGCTCGGAAGACCTGCCATCGCAAGTGAACTATGACACCACTGCAGTATTCGCTATCATCCTCATCAAGCCTGCCACCATTTCTCAAGCTCCACGTACAGAACATGATGATCCCCCAATTCAGCTTGATTTAACCCCTGCTGAAGCCAAATACCTGGCTGCAGCTCAAGCCACAAAAGATCACTCCAATCTTAGACAAAACACAGAGCCCTCACTTGGGCCATTATCCTCACCCATTCGAATCCCCCACTTTGTTCTCAGTGACGCAAAATTTGTCACCCTTCCCATCATATCTAATGCCAACCACAGCAAAACCAACATGTCCCCAGATGTTACGTTCGTGGTCTGACTTAGACCCTACACGCGATGGCAAGTAACGTGACTTAGCAATACGCGTCAACACGCGAAGGTGTGACTTGTTCCAAGGACTCTTGAAAGAGCCTTCCTAAGAGAGCGGCGACTAGAAGAGAAGAGAAGGAATCCGAATAGATTCGAGAGGGGTACAAGAGAGTCAAGTTGTCGACCACATCAGTCGACAGCTGCCTTATAACCGGTTCTTGACTGTACGCCTTCGTCAGCGATACAGCCACTACCACTAACACTGAGTAACGTCCACTAATACTAACGCCACAACTACTACTACCATCAGTCATCATACAGCAAATCCTCAGTCATCGTACAGTAAGAGTAACTGTAACGTTTCTACCAAACGTTGTTCCGACTTGGAACTCTTGATGGCCTTGAATCAAATAACAGACCGACGGCAGTTGAATAACGATGGTCAAACACGAAAGACGAACCAAAGGACAATGGCTTCGCCTTATACTGGAAGGATGCAACAGGGATCTTCAAGAGATAAGAGGACAGATCACACAAGGATCAACAAGATGAGAGGAACAGGCACTAATAGCCAACTCTTCAATTGAATGAGGTAGAGCTTAAGGTAAAACTCAAGGTAGACTCAAGACAACGAAGATAAGGTCTCGTCTATCAAGACAGAGCACCTTATATACACTACAGGGCTGACTCCTAATCTGAGTCCCAAATAATAACAGGTATCGTACCATATCGTATCGTCCAATCAGCTATCAGGGATAAACGACCCAAGCATATCAACCAATCAATGAACAGGGATAAACCCATACAGTACATGAGGCAAAAGGCCCCACCATGAGTCAGAGATAACACTATGTGACTCACTATCGTCCAATCATCGTCTGGCGCAACATCAGCGCATGATAAGTACAGCCATCAGGCAACATCAGAATGTTCCAATCAGAAAGAACCAAAACAGGACAGAGCCTAACCATGTTGGGAATCCCGCATCCAACTATACCCTCTCAGGAATTATATCTCGACCTGAGGTAACCGCTGTTCCCCCGTGACTTATCCTTTAGACCAGATCCCGTGGTCTGGGGTTGCTGATCACATGACTAATCACGTGACTCAGACTTACACAGTCCTAAACGAATGACATCGCCAGTGTTGTTGTCCACAATGAAATTATCTTCAGTACTCAACATTCGCGCGACCTCATATGTCTCATCTGCATCCATTTGCAGCGTATCTTCGTCTTCTTCTTCAGTGAACCGCACTTCAGGGGGGTCTTTAGCCTTCACAGGCAATGCGAATCGTACTTTCATCGGCTTGGTGACACCACTGGCCATGACACGTGATCCGCACGTGACAGTAACAGTAATCATCATCGTCTGTATGAGTAAGATTCGGGAGCGACTCGTCATCCCGCTTACGAAGGTCACCGAAAGCCCACCGAAGGCCTGATCGTAACATCACCCCTTTCACAAGGGTGAGCGTCCACGCTCCACAACCCAGCTGGTTACCGTCGTGAGTCCGACATCTGTCCCGTGTTCGTCGCGCACCCTTCGAAGGGCATGAGCGCGTCCCAACCGCCTTGACGAGTGCATGGCCCTGTCGATGTGGATGAAAATGTCGTCCTCCAGCTTCTTGATCGCTTGCTCAAGTTCGGCTATGACTTCCATGGACGCGCGGTAGCGTCTTACCTCGGCCTGGAGGGAAATGTCCCCCAACCGGGCAAGGGCTTCGTCTACCTGTCGCTTTCCACGGAAGTTAGCGCGGAAATACCCGAGTTCTTCGCGCGTGTACTCAGCTGCAGGGCCCATGTCTCGACATGGTTCGGCATGGATGTCAGCTCGGTAAACGGGGGAATACTTCCCCATCGTCCCGAATACCTCAGGGTTGTCTAGCATGCGGACGTGTACGTACTTGGCTGGGATTCTTTGCCCTTCGTGTTCGATGACCATTGGTACCCAATTCATCCCGTTGTTGAGGATGAATCCGCCGGGGGTAGGCGATATGGCACGGAGAGGGAGCCGCGTCGCATGCGTTTGGCGCGTAGTGACGGGCGATGGGTCACGTTCTTCCCTATAGGGGGGTAAACCACGCGCTTTGTATCCCTGCTCCGCCGTTGCTCCGTAGACAACAGCAACTGGAGGTGGTCGTGACGAGTCATCCTCGGCTTCGCTGGCAATGATGCGGACTTGGTGAGGTACAGGGAGGGGAGCACAGTGGCAGTAGTTTGGAGGGTTATCGCATTGGATGCAGACAACCCTGGCTGCGTGGTAGGACTCGTCGCTGCTGTCGTCTTCTTCTTCACTGTCGGTGGCGTCGACGGCGGTGGTTGCGAGTGAAGCGGAGGAGGGGTTGACGCTACCGATGAGGGTGGTAGCGGGAGAGGTGGCGGACTGGTTGAAACTCGCCTCATTAACATGTGTATCCTCATCCTCCTCTCCACTGCCGTCCTCTTCACCACTTGATCCGCCCTCCATGCGGACATCACCTCCTTCAATAGGCCGTACTCCCTCCTCATCGTCTTCCATTCTTCCGCTTGCGGGTGTGGGGAATCGCCTGCGAGCCTCGGCCAGGTCTCGAGCGGCTTGGTCTTGCTCGGCGATGGCTCTGACGTGTTCGATGGCCGAACAGAACTGGTCATCGATGTTGTTGTTGCCATCATAGGTGTTAAGGGTGTCGACGTGGGGGATGGTGATCTCGTCAATGTTGACAATGGTGAGAGGGACATGAGCCATTGGGTTGTTTAGCGGGGGTGAAGATAACGCTTCTGGTACTATCGAGGCTGCTTTTATGTGAGTTTCAGCCCTCGGGTTCGAGTGTGCGAACTTCCTTATCTCTTCTTCCGCATGGACGTCGTTCCACGGGACCCACTGGTTTTCCGAATCCGCATACCCCTTCCATTTGATGAGGTATTGAAGTTTGCGCCCTCGTCCTGATCTCTTAGAGTCTATCACCTTTTCGACCTCGTATTCTTCCATGCCTTCGACCAATTCAGGTGGTGGGCGTAGGTAGTTTGCGCCGTGCATGCATGTTTCTTTGTAAGGTGTCAACAGATCTGTGTGAAACACGTCATGTATTTTCCATTGTGGGGGTAACTTGAGCCGATAATTCACAGGGGACATCACCTGAACTATCTCAAATGGGCCTTGCCTTCTGGGCGCCAACTTGGGAGTTGGTTGATTGGTTCGTAGGTTGCGCCCATCTAGCCATACTTGGTCTCCTAAGGCGTATCTGGGCGTGTCTTTGTGTTTGACCCATGACTTCTGGGCCTTTATCATATTCTCCTGCGCGCTCCGACGGGCTTCCATCAGTTGTTCTAGCCGGGTAGATACGCTGGGCAGGTTGATTGTCCCTGGCGCCCATTTATCTCTAGGGTGGTACCCCATTAGCGTGAAAAACGGGGTTTGTTTCGTGGTGCTGTTCATCACGTTATTGTGAGCGAATTCCGCTAGAGGTAGCTGTGCGGCCCAGTTATCTTGTTTTTGATTTGCCCATAATCTGAGGTACTGTTCCAACCACTGATTAGTACGTTCCGACTGTCCGTCTGTCCTCGGGTGATAGGCTGTTGATATGTTCTGTTGGATTTGAAGAGTTTTGCAGAGTTCCCTCATGAACTTTGCCGCGAATCGAGGGTCTCAATCGCTGATAATTTTACTTGGGAGTCCAAATCGAGGGAGCACCTTTTGAGCGTACAGCATCGCCGTTTCTTCTCCCGACATTGATTCTCTGCAGGGTAGGAATATTGATGCCTTGGAGCAGTCGTGGTCTGTAATCGTCAGAATCGAATCATATCCATCTGATGGGGGTAACTTAGTTATGAAGTCTACCACGATAACCTCGAACGGAGTGGCTCCTAATCGCGGATAGATTGGTTCGAATGGTGCTTTGGTGGGGCGAGTGTTGACCTTGTGTCGTTGACACTCCGCGCATCCTTGTACATAGCTCATGACGTCGCTTTTCATGTTTGGCCACCAATAGTGTCGGGCTAGCAGCTCTTGCGTCTTTGCTATCCCTGGGTGACCGGTCGTCACTGTGTCATGATATTGTTTGATGACTTCCCTTAGCTCTTCGTCATCCTTGGTAGTGACTACCACTCTTCCATTCTTGAACCAAACGCCGTCCATCTTTTTGAGTTTGTGGGGGTTTACCCACGCTTTGATTCGATTTTCCTCTTGCTTGACGGGGATTGGCGAAATCCCTGTTATCGTTCGTATGAATATTTTGTTTGGTAGGACCGTGACTCTGTCGTTGTCTTTTTCTCCAGTGTCGTAGTCTGGTCTTCTGGACAACGCGTCCGCTCTACCGTTGGCTCGTCCTTTGAGGTGGTGTATCTCGATGTCGTACTCTTCTAGTTCCAGTACTTCTCGAGCTACTCTTCTGCTGATCTTCTGTGGGTCTCGCCAGTATTGTAGATTCATATGGTCCGAGAATACTCTGACCTTGTGCGGTGATCCCACTAGTAGATATCTCCAGTTGCGTAGCGCCTTCACGATGGCAAGTAGTTCCAGGTTGTATATGTCGTAGTTTCATTCGGCCTCGTTGAGAGTGGCCGAATAGAATGCCACCGGATGTCTTTTGCCATCGGATCCTTTTTGCATGAGGACTGCTCCTACGGCGAACCCTGACGCGTCCACTTCAAGATCGTATTGCTCTTTGGGATCTGGGTGAGCGAGGATTGGGTTGCTCGTGATGTGTGCTTTGAGTGTTTCGAAGGCATTTTGTTGGACTGGTCCCCAATGCCAATCGACGTCCTTCCTTGTCAACTCATTCATTGGTTTGGCGATGTTTGCGAATCCTCGGATAAAGGGACAGTAAAAATTGCAAAAACCTAGGAAACTGCGTACGTCTTTGACTTTTGTTGGTGTTGGCTACGTGCGGATATTCGAGACCTTTGCCGGGTCCATGCGCGTCATCCCCTTTTCAAGGATTACCCCCAGGTAATCAATAGACGGGACGTGGAATGCGCATTTTGATAACTTGAAGTAGAGGTCATGGGCGGCCGCAACTTCGAGAACGGCTGAAACTGCGGCGGTGTGTGCGTGGTTCGTTTGTTGGATAGTGCCGCAATCGTTGGTAGCGATGGCTATGTCGTCCATATAGATGCGTATATGCGTGCCCTCGGTGGCGAATTTGGCGATGATTGGTTGGTATATTTCGTTCATGAACGCCTGAAAGGTCGCCGGTGAGTTGCAAAGTCCGAAGTACATTACTGTGGGTTCAAAAAGTCCTTGTCTCGTTTTGAACGCCGCCTTATGTTCGTCTCCCTCCTTGATCCTGATGTTGTTATACCCTTGTCTGACATCAAACTTTGAAAACATGACCGCTCCTCCCAGGTCGCGCATTAAATCTGCTATCAGCGGGAGTGGATATTGGTTTCGCACCGTCCACCGGTTTATCGCACGATAGTCTTGTACAGGTCGAAGTTTCCCATCCTTTTTCTTGATAAAGAAGAAGGAGGATGCGTAGGGCGACTGCGAAGGTCGGATATACCCCTTTTTGAGGTGTTCATCGATGAAGGCATCCAATGCTTCATCTTCTGTCCGGGTCATCGGGTATAGTCGACATGTGATGGATGTCGGCGCGTTAGGTTGGAGGGTAATCGCGTGATCGCAAGGTCATCTTTCAGGCAATCTTGTCGATGCTTCTTCGTCGAATACCTTGCGGAACGCTTCGTATTGTGATGGCAGTACGGCCTTTTTCTCGTTTTTGGGTTTGGCCGCTATAGCGTGTTCGATTGCAGGGATCATTACTCTTCGACCCCGTGTTTCTTCGTCCTTCAATTGTTCCTGGATGTGTTCTTTCGACTCTGTTAGGAGATGGGCCAGTACGTTCCTCCTGTCGGTTACGTTGACCGTTTTGATAGTGACAGGGAGGTGTGCCCAATTGATGGTTCCCCTTTTCCAGTCGAACTGTGGTTCATAGGCTGCTAACCACGGGTAACCAAACAGTATTTCTTCCTTTCCTATGTTAGTGACTAGGAACCTCATTTCTTTTTCGTTTCCGTTGACGTTGACTCGGAGAATGACATATTGCGTTATATGTCTGGCTTTATTTGACGTGTCGTCGATGTTGTAGATCCATTTTGGCGTGTCTAGCAACCGTGTTTTTATCCCCATTCATTGGAGGAAGTTTTCGCTCACAAAATTATCAGTGGCTCCTGAGTCCACTAGTGCTTTGATTTCGGCCATGTTGTAATGCGTGCATAATTGAACTGGAATTCGCATAGAACGGTAGCGCATGATATACACTGAGTTACAACGAAGCGCCCTTACCCAGGCCATCGGGTTTAGGCGTCTGAAAAACCCGTCCCCATCAACTTTTGTAAGATGAGGTCCTTCACATCGTCTCCTTCGCTGGCTACTCCCCTCAACCAGTCTTCTGCTTTGTCCTCGTCGGTTTTTGACTGCTCTCTGGTACTCCTTATCTGTTGTCGTTTGTTTCGACGTGGTTGGTGACAGTCTCGACTGATGTGCCCCATCTTGTCGCAATTGTAACAGCGGACCTGACTAAAGTCAGGTCGGTTTCCTCGTTGTCTTTGTAGGTACCCTCCTCTTGGTGGGAAGGGAGGTCGTGGGGTATTGACCACGTCCTCTGCTCCTGCGAGTCTTCCTCTAACTCGATCCGCCGAGGTATCCATTGCGTCGGGGTGTGGGAGTGGAGCAAGGAGTTTTGCCAGTGCTCCCGGTTGGTTTCTGTTAGCGGATCCTTTGAACATGTCTAAGTTCCCGCGCACCATCTGCATATGGATCCACTTTTGTTGCCTTTTGAGGGCTGATGCTCTCCAATCTTCATAATTCCTGGGATCGTCGTGTTGATACATTGCTTCATAAAGCATCCTGGGCAACCCTTTTATAAAATACTTCAGGGTTTGTTCTGCGTTGATATCATATCCGGCGTAGCGAACGAGTTGTTCGAATAGAGCGATATAATCGTCTATTTTTCCTTCCTTCATCCTGATGCCTGCGTCTAGTTGGGCTTGGGCTCTTTCCTTGCTGAGTACATCAGCGAATTGTCGTCGAAAGGCTTGTAGAATATTATTCCACAGCCTGTTGTCGAACTGGCTGACGCCTCTGGATATTCTCTTACCAACCATTGGTTGGCAGACATGACCCAGGCGTTAACCAGGTCTCCCTGAACATAGGTGAGGAATAACATAGCTTTTTGATATTTATTCCTCATTGCTGTGTGGCTTGCGTTGACTCCTGCGTAGATTTCCCATTGAAGTATGAAACCTTCGACTTTTGCTCTGTCTCCATTGAACAGGCTTGGGGGGTTTCCTATGAATTTGTCCGTGGTATTTCCGCCTCCATGGGGCATTCCTGGTGGTCCTCCTCCTCCCATGGGCGGTCTTCCTCCTCCCATGGGTGGTCTCCTCCTCCTATGGGCGGTCCTCCTCCTGGCAGATCTGGCTCATCTGGCCCCATGGCTCGTCGTGCTGCTTGTAGATCTTCTGGGTCCATATTTACGACATGACCCGTCCTTTCGTCGATGACCAACGGAGTTGGCTCTTCGACCTGTGTTTGAGTGGCCATTCTAATTGGGTCAGGGATGTGTAACGTAGCTGTTTGAGTGATAATCTCTTCAACAGCGGGTTCTTCTTCTTGGATGTAGATGGTTTCGGGCTCGTTATCTACAGATGGAGTTTGAGCTCGTTCGCTTGTGTGACTGGTGTCCGTCCTCGCTGGTGTCCTATGTTGGAGTTCTGGCGACAGAGGTTCTGGGTGTGTTTCTTCCTCTGGTGTTCCGTCGATTCTTCCTTGTTCCTCGATGTCTCGTGCTTCTGATAGTAGAATGTTGCAGTTGAGATCGTCTCCGGCTGGTCTAGCCACTTCGAAATATTCCTGTGTTCGGTTCCACCTCAGTTCTACCCAACAACACCTTCCGTGATGAAAGATGATAGGGTGAAACCGCTGAGCTGTGGCTGCCTCGGCGTAGTAGCCGGTATTGAAGTGTTCTAATACTCCGCTTCGTCTGTCGTCTGGGATTGTCCTCCAACGGACTCGATTGATGACGTATCTTGCAGGGGCGTCTCTTTCCCTAGAGTTGATTATGAAGGGCTGGAATTCCCAACCGTCTTTGGTGGTGATCGGCGCCACGGCGTGTAAGAGGAGCTTGACTCTAATGTTACGTTCGTGGTCTGACTTAGACCCTACACGCGATGGCAAGTAACGTGACTTAGCAATACGCGTCAACAGCGAAGGTGTGACTTGTTCCAAGGACTCTTGAAAGAGCCTTCCTAAGAGAG